>CM050689.1:12678707-12708707 GCA_027574665.1 Rhynochetos jubatus | reverse complement strand
AGTTGTGCCCATTTCATCATCGTCTGTTGGTGGCTGTGAGTGAGTGAGTGAGTGAGTGAGTGAGTGAGTGAGTGAAGGTGCTGCTTTGGATGACAGAAGTTGTGCCCATTTCATCATCATCTGTTGGTGGCTGTGAGTGAGTGAGTGAGTGAGTGAGTGAGTGAAGGTGCTGCTTTGGATGATAGAAGTTGTGCCCATTTCATCATCATCTGTTAGTGGCTCTGAGTGAGTGAGTGAGTGAGTGAGTGAAGGTGCTGCTTTGGATGATAAAGTTGTGCCCATTTCATCATCATCTGTTGGTGGCTGTGAGTGAGTGAGTGAGTGAGTGAGTGAGTGAGTGAGTGAGTGAGTGAAGGTGCTGCTTTGGATGATAGAAGTTGTGCCCATTTCATCATCATCTGTTGGTGGCTGTGAGTGAGTGTGTGAGTGAGTGAGTGAAGGTGCTGCTTTGAATGACACAAGTTTTGCCCATTTCATCATCATCTGTTGGTGGCTGTGACTTGTGAGTGAATGAGTGAGTGAGTGAAGGTGCTGCTTTGGATGACAGAAGTTGTGCCCATTTCATCATCATCGGTTGGTGGCTCTGAGTGAGTGAGTGAGTGAGTGAACGAGTGAGTGAGTGAGTGAGTGAGTGAGTGAGTGAAGGTGCTGCTTTGGATGAGAGAAGTTGTGCCCATTTCATCATCATCTGTTGGTGGCTGAGTGACTTGTGAGTGAGTGAGTGAGTGAGTGAGTGAGTGAGTGAGTGAAGGTGCTGCTTTGGATGATAAAAGTTGTGCCCATTTCATCATCATCTGTTGGTGGCTATGAGTGACTTGTGAGTGAGTGAGTGAGTGAGTGAGTGAAGGTGCTGCTTTGGATGATAGAAGTTGTGCCCATTTCATCATCATCTGTTGGTGGCTGTGAGTGAGTGAGTTAGTGAGTGAGTGAGTGAAGGTGCTGCTTTGGATGATAGAAGTTGTGCCCAATTCGTCATCATGTGTTGGTGGCTGTGAGTGAGTGAGTGAGTGAGTGAGTGAGTGAGTGAGTGAGTGAAGGTGCTGCTTTGGCTGCTAGAAGTTGTGCCCATTTCATCATCATCTGTTGGTGGCTGTGAGTGACTTGTGAGTGAGTGAAAGTGCTGCTTTCAATGACACAAGTTGTGACCATTTCATCATCATCTGTTGGTGGCTGTCAGTGACTTTTGAGTGAGTGAATGAGTGAGTGAGTGAGTGAAGGTGCTGCTTTGGATGATAGAAGTTGTGACCATTTCATCATCATCTGTTGGTGGCTGTGAGTGAGTGAGTGAGTGAGTGAATGAGTGAGTGAAGGTGCTGCTTTGGATGATAGAGGTTGTGCCCATTTCATCATCATCTGTTGGTGGCTGTGAGTGAGTGAGTGAGTGAGTGAAGGTGCTGCTTTGGATGACAGAAGTGCCCAATTCATCATCATCTGTTGGTGGCTGTGAGTGAGTGATTGAGTGAGTGAGTGAGTGAAGGTGCTGCTTTGGATGATCGAAGTTGTGCCCAATTCATCATCATCTGTTGGTGGCTGTGAGTGACTTGTGAGTGATTGAGTGAGTGATTGAGTGCGTGAAGGTGCTGCTTTGGATGATGGAAGTTGTGCCCATTTCATCATCATCTGTTGGTGGCTGTGAGTGAGTGAGTGAGTGATTGAGTGAAGGTGCTGCTTTGGATGATAGAAGTTGTGCCCATTTCATCATCATCTGTTGGTGCCTGTGTGTGAGTGAGTGAGTGAGTGAGTGAGTGAGTGAGTGACTGAAGGTGCTGCTTTAGATGACAGAAGTTGTGACCATTTTGTCATCATCTGTTGGTGGCTGTTAGTGAGTGCGTGAGTGAGTGAGTGAGTGAGTGATTGAAGGTGCTGCTTTGGCTGCTAGAAGTTGTGCCCATTTCATCATCATCTGTTGGGGGCTGTGAGTGAGTGAGTGAGTGAGTGAGTGAGTGAGTGAGTGAAGGTGCTGCTTTGGAAGATAGAAAATGTGCCTATTTCATCATCATCTGTTGGTGGCTGTGAGTGACTTGTGAGTGAGTGAGTGAGTGAGTGAGTGAGTGAAGGTGCTGCTTTGGATGATAGAAGTTGTGCCCATTTCATCATCATCTGTTGGTGGCTGTGGTGAGTGAGTGAGTGAGTGAGTGAGTGAGTGAGTGAGTGAAGGTGCTGCTTTGGATGATAGAAGTTGTGCCCATTTCATCATCATCTGTTGGTGGCTGTGAGTGACTTGTGAGTGAGTGAAAGTGCTGCTTTGAATGACACAAGTTGTGACCATTTCATCATCATCTGTTGGTGGCTGTCAGTGACTTTTGATTGAGTGAGTGAGTGAGTGAAGGTGCTGCTTTGGATGATAGAAGTTGTGACCATTTCATCATCATCTGTTGGTGGCTGTGAGTGAGTGAGTGAGTGAGTGAGTGAGTGAGTGAGTGAGTGAAGGTGCTGCTTTGGATGATAGAGGTTGTGCCCATTTCATCATCATCTGTTGGTGGCTGTGAGTGAGTGAGTGAGTGAGTGAGTGAGTGAGTGAGTGAAGGTGCTGCTTTGGATGATGGAAGTTGTGCCCATTTCATCATCATCGGTTGGTGGCTCTGAGTGAGTGAGTGAGTGAGTGAGTGAGTGAGTGAAGGTGCTGCTTTGGATGACAGAAGTTGTGCCCATTTCCTCATCATTGGTTGGTGGCTGTGAGTGAGTGAGTGAGTGAGTGAGTGAGTGAGTGAGTGAAGGTGCTGCTTTGGATGATCGAAGTTGTGCCCAATTCATCATCATCTGTTGGTGGCTGTGAGTGACTTGTGAGTGATTGAGTGAGTGAGTGAGTGCGTGAAGGTGCTGCTTTGGATGACAGAAGTTGTGCCCATTTCATCATCATCTGTTGGTGGCTGTGAGTGAGTGAGTGAGTGAGTGAGTGAGTGAGTGAGTGAGTGAAGGTGCTGCTTTGGATGATAGAAGTTGTGCCCATTTCATCATCATCTGTTGGTGCCTGTGAGTGAGTGAGTGAGTGAGTGAGTGAGTGAGTGAGTGATTGAAGGTGCTGCTTTGGCTGCTAGAAGTTGTGCCCATTTCATCATCATCTGTTGGGGGCTGTGAGTGAGTGAGTGAGTGAGTGAGTGAGTGAGTGAGTGAGTGAAGGTGCTGCTTTGGAAGATAGAAAATGTGCCTATTTCATCATCATCTGTTGGTGGCTGTGAGTGACTTGTGAGTGAGTGAGTGAGTGAGTGAGTGAGTGAGTGAAGGTGCTGCTTTGGATGATAGAAGTTGTGCCCATTTCATCATCATCTGTTGGTGGCTGTGAGTGACTTGTGAGTGAGTGAAAGTGCTGCTTTGAATGACACAAGTTGTGACCATTTCATCATCATCTGTTGGTGGCTGTGAGTGACTTGTGAGTGAGTGAGTGAGTGAGTGAGTGAGTGAAGGTGCTGCTTTGGATGATAGAAGTTGTGACCATTTCATCATCATCTGTTGGTGGCTGTGAGTGAGTGAGTGAGTGAATGAGTGAGTGAAGGTGCTGCTTTGGATGATAGAGGTTGTGCCCATTTCATCATCATCTGTTGGTGGCTGTGAGTGAGTGAGTGAGTGAGTGAGTGAGTGAAGGTGCTGCTTTGGATGATAGAAGTTGTGCCCATTTCCTCATCATCTGTTGGTGGCTGTGAGTGACTTGTGAGTGAGTGAGTGAGTGAGTGAGTGAAGGTGCTGCTTTGGATGACACAAGTTGTGCCCATTTCATCATCATCTGTTGGTGGCTGTGACTGACTTGTGAGTGAGTGAGTGAGTGAGTGAGTGAAGGTGCTGCTTTGGATGATAGAAGTTGTGGCCATTTCATCATCATCTGTTGGTGGCTGTGAGTGAGTGAGTGAGTGAGTGAGTGAGTGAGTGCAGGTGCTGCTTTGGATGATAGAAGTTGTGCCCAATTCGTCATCATCTGTGGTGGCTGTGAGTGAGTGAGTGAGTGAGTGAGTGAAGCTGCTGCTTTGGCTGCTAGAAGTTGTGCCCATTTCATCATCATCTGTTGGTGGCTGTGAGTGACTTGTGAGTGAGTAGGTGAGTGAGTGAGTGAGTGAAGGTGCTGCTTTGGCTGCTACAAGTTGTGCCCATTTCATCATCATCTGTTGGTGGCTGTGAGTGAGTGAGTGATTGAGTGAGTGAGTGAAGGTACTGCTTTGGATGACAGAAGTTGTGCCCAATTCATCATCATCTGTTGGTGGCTGTGAGTGAGTGATTGAGTGAGTGAGTGAGTGAGTGAAGGTGCTGCTTTGGATGATAGAAGTTGTGCCCAATTCATCATCATCTCTTGGTGGCTGTGAGTGACTTGTGAGTGATTGAGTGAGTGATTGAGTGAGTGAAGGTGCTGCTTTGGATGATGGAAGTTTTGCCCATTTCATCATCATCTGTTGGTGGCTGTGACTTGTGAGTGAGTGAATGAGTGAGTGAGTGAAGGTGCTGCTTTGGATGACAGAAGTTGTGCCCATTTCATCATCATCGGTTGGTGGCTCTGAGTGAGTGAGTGAGTGAGTGAACGAGTGAGTGAGTGAGTGAGTGAGTGAGTGAGTGAGTGAGTGAGTGAGTGAAGGTGCTGCTTTGGATGATAGAAGTTGTGCCCATTTCATCATCATCTGTTGGTGGCTGAGTGACTTGTGAGTGAGTGAGTGAGTGAGTGAGTGAAGGTCTTGCTTTGGATGATAGAAGTTGTGCCCATTTCATCATCATCTGTTGGTGGCTGTGAGTGACTTGTGAGTGAGTGAGTGAGTGAGTGAAGGTGCTGCTTTGGATGATAGAAGTTGTGCCCATTTCATCATCATCTGTTGGTGGCTGTGAGTGAGTGAGTTAGTGAGTGAGTGAGTGAGTGAAGGTGCTGCTTTGGATGATGGAAGTTGTGCCCATTTCATCATCATCTGTTGGTGGCTGTGAGTGAGTGAGGGAGTGAGTGAGTGAGGGAGTGAGTGAGTGAAGGTGCTGCTTTGGATGATAGAAGTTGTGCCCAATTCATCACTATCTGTTGGTGGCTGTGAGTGACTTGTGAGTGAGTGAGTGAGTGAGTGAGTGAGTGAAGGTGCTGCTTTGGCTGCTAGAAGTTGTGCCCATTTCATCATCATCTGTTGGTGGCTGTGGTGAGTGAGTGAGTCAGTGAAGGTGCTGCTTTGGATGATAGAAGTTGTGCCCATTTCATCATCGTCTGTTGGTGGCTGTGAGTGAGTGAGTGAGTGAGTGAGTGAGTGAGTGAGTGAGTGAAGGTGCTGCTTTGGTTGCTGGAAGTTGTGCCCATTTCATCATCATCTGTTGGTGGCTGTGAGTGAGTGAGTGAGTGAGTGAAGGTGCTGCTTTGGATGATAGAAGTTGTGCCCATTTCATCATCATCTGTTGGGGGCTGTGAGTGAATGAGTGAGTGAGTGAGTGAGTGAGTGAGTGAGTGAAGGTGCTGCTTTGGATGATAGAAGTTGTGCCCATTTCATCATCATCTGTTAGTGGCTCTGAGTGAGTGAGTGAGTGAGTGAGTGAAGGTGCTGCTTTGGATGATAAAGTTGTGCCCATTTCATCATCATCTGTTGGTGGCTGTGAGTGAGTGAGTGAGTGAGTGAGTGAGTGAGTGAGTGAAGGTGCTGCTTTGGATGATAGAAGTTGTGCCCATTTCATCATCATCTGTTGGTGGCTGTGAGTGAGTGTGTGAGTGAGTGAGTGAGTGAAGGTGCTGCTTTGGATGACAGAAGTTGTGCCCATTTCATCATCATCGGTTGGTGGCTCTGAGTGAGTGAGTGAGTGAGTGAACGAGTGAGTGAGTGAGTGAGTGAGTGAAGGTGCTGCTTTGGATGATAGAAGTTGTGCCCATTTCATCATCATCTGTTGGTGGCTGAGTGACTTGTGAGTGAGTGAGTGAGTGAGTGAGTGAGTGAGTGAAGGTGCTGCTTTGGATGATAGAAGTTGTGCCCATTTCATCATCATCTGTTGGTGGCTATGAGTGACTTGTGAGTGAGTGAGTGAGTGAGTGAAGGTGCTGCTTTGGATGATAGAAGTTGTGCCCATTTCATCATCATCTGTTGGGGGATGTGAGTGAGTGAGTTAGTGAGTGAGTGAGTGAAGGTGCTGCTTTGGATGATAGAAGTTGTGCCCAATTCGTCATCATGTGTTGGTGGCTGTGAGTGAGTGAGTGAGTGAGTGAGTGAGTGAGTGAGTGAGTGAAGGTGCTGCTTTGGCTGCTAGAAGTTGTGCCCATTTCATCATCATCTGTTGGTGGCTGTGAGTGACTTGTGAGTGAGTGAAAGTGCTGCTTTCAATGACACAAGTTGTGACCATTTCATCATCATCTGTTGGTGGCTGTCAGTGACTTTTGAGTGAGTGAATGAGTGAGTGAGTGAGTGAAGGTGCTGCTTTGGATGATAGAAGTTGTGACCATTTCATCATCATCTGTTGGTGGCTGTGAGTGAGTGAGTGAGTGAATGAGTGAGTGAAGGTGCTGCTTTGGATGATAGAGGTTGTGCCCATTTCATCATCATCTGTTGGTGGCTGTGAGTGAGTGAGTGAGTGAGTGAAGGTGCTGCTTTGGATGACAGAAGTTGTGACCATTTTGCCATCATCTGTTGGTGGCTGTGAGTGACTTGTGAGTGAGTGAGTGAGTGAGTGAGTGAGTGAAGGTGCTGCTTTGGATGACAGAAGTGCCCAATTCATCATCATCTGTTGGTGGCTGTGAGTGAGTGATTGAGTGAGTGAGTGAGTGAAGGTGCTGCTTTGGATGATCGAAGTTGTGCCCAATTCATCATCATCTGTTGGTGGCTGTGAGTGACTTGTGAGTGATTGAGTGAGTGATTGAGTGCGTGAAGGTGCTGCTTTGGATGATGGAAGTTGTGCCCATTTCATCATCATCTGTTGGTGGCTGTGAGTGAGTGAGTGAGTGATTGAGTGAAGGTGCTGCTTTGGATGATAGAAGTTGTGCCCATTTCATCATCATCTGTTGGTGGCTGTGAGTGAGTGAGTGAGTGAGTGAGTGAGTGAGTGACTGAAGGTGCTGCTTTAGATGACAGAAGTTGTGACCATTTTGTCATCATCTGTTGGTGGCTGTGAGTGAGTGCGTGAGTGAGTGAGTGAGTGAGTGATTGAAGGTGCTGCTTTGGCTGCTAGAAGTTGTGCCCATTTCATCATCATCTGTTGGGGGCTGTGAGTGAGTGAGTGAGTGAGTGAGTGAGTGAGTGAAGGTGCTGCTTTGGAAGATAGAAAATGTGCCTATTTCATCATCATCTGTTGGTGGCTGTGAGTGACTTGTGAGTGAGTGAGTGAGTGAGTGAGTGAGCGAGTGAGTGAGTGAAGGTGCTGCTTTGGATGATAGAAGTTGTGCCCATTTCATCATCATCTGTTGGTGGCTGTGGTGAGTGAGTGAGTGAGTGAGTGAGTGAGTGAGTGAAGGTGCTGCTTTGGATGATAGAAGTTGTGCCCATTTCATCATCATCTGTTGGTGGCTGTGAGTGACTTGTGAGTGAGTGAAAGTGCTGCTTTGAATGACACAAGTTGTGACCATTTCATCATCATCTGTTGGTGGCTGTCAGTGACTTTTCATTGAGTGAGTGAGTGAGTGAAGGTGCTGCTTTGGATGATAGAAGTTGTGACCATTTCATCATCATCTGTTGGTGGCTGTGAGTGAGTGAGTGAGTGAGTGAGTGAGTGAGTGAGTGAGTGAAGGTGCTGCTTTGGATGACACAAGTTGTGCCCATTTCATCATCATCTGTTGGTGGCTGTGAGTGAGTGAGTGAGTGAGTGAGTGAGTGAGTGAAGGTGCTGCTTTGGATGATAGAGGTTGTGCCCATTTCATCATCATCTGTTGGTGGCTGTGAGTGAGTGAGTGAGTGAGTGAGTGAGTGAGTGAGTGAAGGTGCTGCTTTGGATGATAGAAGTTGTGCCCATTTCATCATCATCGGTTGGTGGCTCTGAGTGAGTGAGTGAGTGAGTGAGTGAGTGAGTGAGTGAAGGTGCTGCTTTGGATGACAGAAGTTGTGCCCATTTCCTCATCATTGGTTGGTGGCTGTGAGTGACTTGTGAGTGATTGAGTGAGTGAGTGAGTGCGTGAAGGTGCTGCTTTGGATGATGGAAGTTGTGCCCATTTCATCATCATCTGTTGGTGGCTGTGAGTGACTTGTGAGTGATTGAGTGAGTGAGTGAGTGCGTGAAGGTGCTGCTTTGGATGATGGAAGTTGTGCCCATTTCATCATCATCTGTTGGTGGCTGTGAGTGAGTGAGTGAGTGATTGAGTGAAGGTCCTGCTTTGGATGATAGAAGTTGTGCCCATTTCATCATCATCTGTTGGTGCCTGTGAGTGAGTGAGTGAGTGAGTGAGTGAGTGAGTGATTGAAGGTGCTGCTTTGGCTGCTAGAAGTTGTGCCCATTTCATCATCATCTGTTGGGGGCTGTGAGTGAGTGAGTGAGTGAGTGAGTGAGTGAGTGAAGGTGCTGCTTTGGAAGATAGAAAATGTGCCTATTTCATCATCATCTGTTGGTGGCTGTGAGTGACTTGTGAGTGAGTGAGTGAGTGAGTGAGTGAGTGAAGGTGCTGCTTTGGATGATAGAAGTTGTGCCCATTTCATCATCATCTGTTGGTGGCTGTGGTGAGTGAGTGAGTGAGTGAGTGAGTGAGTGAGTGAGTGAGTGAAGGTGCTGCTTTGGATGATAGAAGTTGTGCCCATTTCATCATCATCTGTTGGTGGCTGTGAGTGACTTGTGAGTGAGTGAAAGTGCTGCTTTGAATGACACAAGTTGTGACCATTTCATCATCATCTGTTGGTGGCTGTGAGTGAGTGAGTGAGTGAGTGAGTGAGTGAAGGTGCTGCTTTGGATGATAGAAGTTGTGACCATTTCATCATCATCTCTTGGTGGCTGTGAGTGAGTGAGTGAGTGAATGAGTGAGTGAAGGTGCTGCTTTGGATGCTAGAGGTTGTGCCCATTTCATCATCATCTGTTGGTGGCTGTGAGTGAGTGAGTGAGTGAGTGAGTGAGTGAAGGTGCTGCTTTGGATGACAGAAGTTCTGCCCATTTCACCATCATCTGTTGGTGGCTGTGAGTGACTTGTGAGTGAGTGAGTGAGTGAGTGAGTGAAGGTGCTGCTTTGCATGATAGAAGTTGTGCCCATTTCCTCATCATCTGTTGGTGGCTGTGAGTGACTTGTGAGTGAGTGAGTGAGTGAGTGAGTGAAGGTGCTGCTTTGGATGATAGAAGTTGTGCCCATTTCATCATCATCTGTTGGTGGCTGTGAGTGAGTGAGTGAGTGAGTGAGTGAGTGAGTGAGTGCAGGTGCTGCTTTGGATGATAGAAGTTGTGCCCAATTCGTCATCATCTGTGGTGGCTGTGAGTGAGTGAGTGAGTGAGTGAAGCTGCTGCTTTGGCTGCTAGAAGTTGTGCCCATTTCATCATCATCTGTTGGTGGCTGTGAGTGACTTGTGAGTGGGTGAGTGAGTGAGTGAGTGAGTGAGTGAAGGTGCTGCTTTGGCTGCTACAAGTTGTGCCCATTTCATCATCATCTGTTGGTGGCTGTGAGTGAGTGAGTGATTGAGTGAGTGAGTGAAGGTACTGCTTTGGATGACAGAAGTTGTGCCCAATTCATCATCATCTGTTGGTGGCTGTGAGTGAGTGATTGAGTGAGTGAGTGAGTGAGTGAAGGTGCTGCTTTGGATGATAGAAGTTGTGCCCAATTCATCATCATCTCTTGGTGGCTGTGAGTGACTTGTGAGTGATTGAGTGAGTGATTGAGTGAGTGAAGGTGCTGCTTTGGATGATGGAAGTTGTGCCCATTTCATCATCATCTGTTGGTGGCTGTGAGTGAGTGAGTGAGTGAGTGAGTGAGTGAGTGAGTGAGTGAAGGTGCTGCTTTGGATGATAGAAGTTGTGCCCATTTCATCATCATCTGTTGGTGCCGGTGAGTGAGTGAGTGAGTGAGTGAGTGAGTGAGTGAAGGTGCTGCTTTGGATGATAGAAGTTGTGCCCATTTCATCATCTTCTGTTGGTGGCTGTGAGTGAGTGAGTGAGTGAGTGAGTGAGTGAGTGAGTGACTGAGTGAAGGTGCTGCTTTGGATGATAGAAGTTGTGCCCATTTCATCATCATCTGTTGGTGGCTGTGGTGAGTGAGTGAGTCAGTGAAGGTGCTGCTTTGGATGATAGAAGTTGTGCCCATTTCATCATCGTCTGTTGGTGGCTGTGAGTGAGTGAGTGAGTGAGTGAGTGAGTGAGTGAGTGAGTGAAGGTGCTGCTTTGGTTGCTAGAAGTTGTGCCCATTTCATCATCATCTGTTGGTGGCTGTGGTGAGTGAGTGAGTGAGTGAAGGTGCTGCTTTGGATGATAGAAGTTGTGCCCATTTCATCATCATCTGTTGGGGGCTGTGAGTGAGTGAGTGAGTGAGTGAGTGAGTGAGTGAGTGAGTGAAGGTGCTGCTTTGGATGATAGAAGTTGTGCCCATTTCATCATCATCTGTTAGTGGCTCTGAGTGAGTGAGTGAGTGAGTGAAGGTGCTGCTTTGGATGATGGAAGTTGTGCCCATTTCATCATCATCTGTTGGTGGCTGTGAGTGAGTGAGTGAGTGATTGAGTGAAGGTGCTGCTTTGGATGATAGAAGTTGTGCCCATTTCATCATCATCTGTTGGTGCCTGTGAGTGAGTGAGTGAGTGAGTGAGTGAGTGAAGGTGCTGCTTTAGATGACAGAAGTTGTGACCATTTTGTCATCATCTGTTGGTGGCTGTGAGTGAGTGCGTGAGTGAGTGAGTGAGTGAGTGATTGAAGGTGCTGCTTTGGCTGCTAGAAGTTGTGCCCATTTCATCATCATCTGTTGGGGGCTGTGAGTGAGTGAGTGAGTGAGTGAGTGAGTGAGTGAGTGAAGGTGCTGCTTTGGAAGATAGAAAATGTGCCTATTTCATCATCATCTGTTGGTGGCTGTGAGTGACTTGTGAGTGAGTGAGTGAGTGAGTGAGTGAAGGTGCTGCTTTGGATGATAGAAGTTGTGCCCATTTCATCATCATCTGTTGGTGGCTGTGGTGAGTGAGTGAGTGAGTGAGTGAGTGAGTGAGTGAGTGAAGGTGCTGCTTTGGATGATAGAATTTGTGCCCATTTCATCATCATCTGTTGGTGGCTGTGAGTGACTTGTGAGTGAGTGAAAGTGCTGCTTTGAATGACACAAGTTGTGACCATTTCATCATCATCTGTTGGTGGCTGTCAGTGACTTTTGATTGAGTGAGTGAGTGAGTGAAGGTGCTGCTTTGGATGATAGAAGTTGTGACCATTTCATCATCATCTGTTGGTGGCTGTGAGTGAGTGAGTGAGTGAATGAGTGAGTGAAGGTGCTGCTTTGGATGATAGAGGTTGTGCCCATTTCATCATCATCTGTTGGTGGCTGTGAGTGAGTGAGTGAGTGAGTGAGTGAGTGAGTGAGTGAAGGTGCTGCTTTGGATGATAGAGGTTGTGCCCATTTCATCATCATCTGTTGGTGGCTGTGAGTGAGTGAGTGAGTGAGTGAGTGAGTGAGTGAGTGAAGGTGCTGCTTTGGATGATAGAAGTTGTGCCCATTTCATCATCATCGGTTGGTGGCTCTGAGTGAGTGAGTGAGTGAGTGAGTGAGTGAGTGAAGGTGCTGCTTTGGATGACAGAAGTTGTGCCCATTTCCTCATCATTGGTTGGTGGCTGTGAGTGAGTGAGTGAGTGAGTGAGTGAGTGAGTGAGTGAGTGAGTGAAGGTGCTGCTTTGGATGATAGAAGTTGTGCCCATTTCATCATCATCTGTTGGTGGCTGTGAGTGAGTGAGTGAGTGAGTGAACGAGTGAGTGAGTGAGTGAGTGAAGGTGCTGCTTTGGATGATAGAAGTTCTGCCCATTTCACCATCATCTGTTGGTGGCTGTGAGTGACTTGTGAGTGAGTGAGTGAGTGAGTGAGTGAAGGTGCTGCTTTGGATGACACAAGTTGTGCCCATTTCATCATCATCTGTTGGTGGCTGTGACTGACTTGTGAGTGAGTGAGTGAGTGAGTGAAGGTGCTGCTTTGGATGATAGAAGTTGTGCCCATTTCATCATCATCTGTTGGTGGCTGTGAGTGAGTGAGTGAGTGAGTGAGTGAGTGCAGGTGCTGCTTTGGATGATAGAAGTTGTGCCCAATTCGTCATCATCTGTGGTGGCTGTGAGTGAGTGAGTGCGTGAGTGAAGGTGCTGCTTTGGCTGCTAGAAGTTGTGCCCATTTCATCATCATCTGTTGGTGGCTGTGAGTGACTTGTGAGTGAGTGAGTGAGTGAGTGAGTGAGTGAAGGTGCTGCTTTGGCTGCTACAAGTTGTGCCCATTTCATCATCATCTGTTGGTGGCTGTGAGTGAGTGAGTGATTGAGTGAGTGAGTGAAGGTACTGCTTTGGATGACAGAAGTTGTGCCCAATTCATCATCATCTGTTGGTGGCTGTGAGTGAGTGATTGAGTGAGTGAGTGAGTGAGTGAGTGAAGGTGCTGCTTTGGATGATAGAAGTTGTGCCCAATTCATCATCATCTCTTGGTGGCTGTGAGTGACTTGTGAGTGATTGAGTGAGTGATTGAGTGAGTGAAGGTGCTGCTTTGGATGATGGAAGTTGTGCCCATTTCATCATCATCTGTTGGTGGCTGTGAGTGAGTGAGTGAGGGAGTGAGTGAGTGAGTGAAGGTGCTGCTTTGGATGATAGAAGTTGTGCCCATTTCATCATCATCTGTTGGTGCCTGTGAGTGAGTGAGTGAGTGAGTGAGTGAGTGAGTGAGTGAGTGAAGGTGCTGCTTTGGATGACAGAAGTTGTGCCCATTTCATCATCTTCTGTTGGTGGCTGTGAGTGAGTGAGTGAGTGAGTGAGTGAGTGAAAGTGCTGCTTTGAATGACACAAGTTGTGACCATTTCATCATCATCTGTTGGTGGCTGTCAGTGACTTTTGATTGAGTGAGTGAGTGAGTGAAGGTGCTGCTTTGGATGATAGAAGTTGTGACCATTTCATCATCATCTGTTGGTGGCTGTGAGTGAGTGAGTGAGTGAGTGAGTGAAGGTGCTGCTTTGGATGATAGAAGTTGTGCCCATTTCATCATCATCTGTTAGTGGCTCTGAGTGAGTGAGTGAGTGAGTGAAGGTGCTGCTTTGGATGATGGAAGTTGTGCCCATTTCATCATCATCTGTTGGTGGCTGTGAGTGAGTGAGTGAGTGATTGAGTGAAGGTGCTGCTTTGGATGATAGAAGTTGTGCCCATTTCATCATCATCTGTTGGTGCCTGTGAGTGAGTGAGTGAGTGAGTGAGTGAGTGAAGGTGCTGCTTTAGATGACAGAAGTTGTGACCATTTTGTCATCATCTGTTGGTGGCTGTGAGTGAGTGCGTGAGTGAGTGAGTGAGTGAGTGATTGAAGGTGCTGCTTTGGCTGCTAGAAGTTGTGCCCATTTCATCATCATCTGTTGGGGGCTGTGAGTGAGTGAGTGAGTGAGTGAGTGAGTGAAGGTGCTGCTTTGGAAGATAGAAAATGTGCCTATTTCATCATCATCTGTTGGTGGCTGTGAGTGACTTGTGAGTGAGTGAGTGAGTGAGTGAGTGAGTGAAGGTGCTGCTTTGGATGATAGAAGTTGTGCCCATTTCATCATCATCTGTTGGTGGCTGTGGTGAGTGAGTGAGTGAGTGAGTGAGTGAGTGAGTGAGTGAAGGTGCTGCTTTGGATGATAGAAGTTGTGCCCATTTCATCATCATCTGTTGGTGGCTGTGAGTGACTTGTGAGTGAGTGAAAGTGCTGCTTTGAATGACACAAGTTGTGACCATTTCATCATCATCTGTTGGTGGCTGTCAGTGACTTTTGATTGAGTGAGTGAGTGAGTGAAGGTGCTGCTTTGGATGATAGAAGTTGTGACCATTTCATCATCATCTGTTGGTGGCTGTGAGTGAGTGAGTGAGTGAATGAGTGAGTGAAGGTGCTGCTTTGGATGATAGAGGTTGTGCCCATTTCATCATCATCTGTTGGTGGCTGTGAGTGAGTGAGTGAGTGAGTGAGTGAAGGTGCTGCTTTGGATGATAGAGGTTGTGCCCATTTCATCATCATCTGTTGGTGGCTGTGAGTGAGTGAGTGAGTGAGTGAGTGAGTGAGTGAGTGAAGGTGCTGCTTTGGATGATAGAAGTTGTGCCCATTTCATCATCATCGGTTGGTGGCTCTGAGTGAGTGAGTGAGTGAGTGAGTGAGTGAGTGAAGGTGCTGCTTTGGATGACAGAAGTTGTGCCCATTTCCTCATCATTGGTTGGTGGCTGTGAGTGAGTGAGTGAGTGAGTGAGTGAGTGAGTGAGTGAAGGTGCTGCTTTGGATGATAGAAGTTGTGCCCATTTCATCATCATCTGTTGGTGGCTGTGAGTGAGTGAGTGAGTGAGTGAACGAGTGAGTGAGTGAGTGAGTGAAGGTGCTGCTTTGGATGATAGAAGTTCTGCCCATTTCACCATCATCTGTTGGTGGCTGTGAGTGACTTGTGAGTGAGTGAGTGAGTGAGTGAGTGAAGGTGCTGCTTTGGATGACACAAGTTGTGCCCATTTCATCATCATCTGTTGGTGGCTGTGACTGACTTGTGAGTGAGTGAGTGAGTGAGTGAAGGTGCTGCTTTGGATGATAGAAGTTGTGCCCATTTCATCATCATCTGTTGGTGGCTGTGAGTGAGTGAGTGAGTGAGTGAGTGAGTGAGTGCAGGTGCTGCTTTGGATGATAGAAGTTGTGCCCAATTCGTCATCATCTGTGGTGGCTGTGAGTGAGTGAGTGAGTGAGTGAAGGTGCTGCTTTGGCTGCTAGAAGTTGTGCCCATTTCATCATCATCTGTTGGTGGCTGTGAGTGACTTGTGAGTGAGTGAGTGAGTGAGTGAGTGAAGGTGCTGCTTTGGCTGCTACAAGTTGTGCCCATTTCATCATCATCTGTTGGTGGCTGTGAGTGAGTGAGTGATTGAGTGAGTGAGTGAAGGTACTGCTTTGGATGACAGAAGTTGTGCCCAATTCATCATCATCTGTTGGTGGCTGTGAGTGAGTGATTGAGTGAGTGAGTGAGTGAGTGAGTGAAGGTGCTGCTTTGGATGATAGAAGTTGTGCCCAATTCATCATCATCTCTTGGTGGCTGTGAGTGACTTGTGAGTGATTGAGTGAGTGAGTGAGTGAGTGAAGGTGCTGCTTTGGATGATGGAAGTTGTGCCCATTTCATCATCATCTGTTGGTGGCTGTGAGTGAGTGAGTGAGGGAGTGAGTGAGTGAGTGAAGGTGCTGCTTTGGATGATAGAAGTTGTGCCCATTTCATCATCATCTGTTGGTGCCTGTGAGTGAGTGAGTGAGTGAGTGAGTGAGTGAGTGAGTGAGTGAAGGTGCTGCTTTGGATGACAGAAGTTGTGCCCATTTCATCATCTTCTGTTGGTGGCTGTGAGTGAGTGAGTGAGTGAGTGAGTGAGTGAAAGTGCTGCTTTGAATGACACAAGTTGTGACCATTTCATCATCATCTGTTGGTGGCTGTCAGTGACTTTTGATTGAGTGAGTGAGTGAGTGAAGGTGCTGCTTTGGATGATAGAAGTTGTGACCATTTCATCATCATCTGTTGGTGGCTGTGAGTGAGTGAGTGAGTGAATGAGTGAGTGAAGGTGCTGCTTTGGATGATAGAGGTTGTGCCCATTTCATCATCATCTGTTGGTGGCTGTGAGTGAGTGAGTGAGTGAGTGAGTGAGTGAAGGTGCTGCTTTGGATGATAGAGGTTGTGCCCATTTCATCATCATCTGTTGGTGGCTGTGAGTGAGTGAGTGAGTGAGTGAGTGAGTGAGTGAGTGAGTGAAGGTGCTGCTTTGGATGATAGAAGTTGTGCCCATTTCATCATCATCGGTTGGTGGCTCTGAGTGAGTGAGTGAGTGAGTGAGTGAGTGAGTGAGTGAAGGTGCTGCTTTGGATGACAGAAGTTGTGCCCATTTCCTCATCATTGGTTGGTGGCTGTGAGTGAGTGAGTGAGTGAGTGAGTGAGTGAGTGAAGGTGCTGCTTTGGATGATAGAAGTTGTGCCCATTTCATCATCATCTGTTGGTGGCTGTGAGTGAGTGAGTGAGTGAGTGAGTGAACGAGTGAGTGAGTGAGTGAGTGAAGGTGCTGCTTTGGATGATAGAAGTTCTGCCCATTTCACCATCATCTGTTGGTGGCTGTGAGTGACTTGTGAGTGAGTGAGTGAGTGAGTGAGTGAGTGAAGGTGCTGCTTTGGATGACACAAGTTGTGCCCATTTCATCATCATCTGTTGGTGGCTGTGACTGACTTGTGAGTGAGTGAGTGAGTGAGTGAGTGAAGGTGCTGCTTTGGATGATAGAAGTTGTGCCCATTTCATCATCATCTGTTGGTGGCTGTGAGTGAGTGAGTGAGTGAGTGAGTGAGTGAGTGCAGGTGCTGCTTTGGATGATAGAAGTTGTGCCCAATTCGTCATCATCTGTGGTGGCTGTGAGTGAGTGAGTGCGTGAGTGAAGGTGCTGCTTTGGCTGCTAGAAGTTGTGCCCATTTCATCATCATCTGTTGGTGGCTGTGAGTGACTTGTGAGTGAGTGAGTGAGTGAGTGAGTGAGTGAGTGAGTGAAGGTGCTGCTTTGGCTGCTACAAGTTGTGCCCATTTCATCATCATCTGTTGGTGGCTGTGAGTGAGTGAGTGATTGAGTGAGTGAGTGAAGGTACTGCTTTGGATGACAGAAGTTGTGCCCATTTCATCATCATCTGTTGGTGGCTGTGAGTGAGTGATTGAGTGAGTGAGTGAGTGAGTGAGTGAGTGAAGGTGCTGCTTTGGATGATAGAAGTTGTGCCCAATTCATCATCATCTCTTGGTGGCTGTGAGTGACTTGTGAGTGATTGAGTGAGTGATTGAGTGAGTGAAGGTGCTGCTTTGGATGATGGAAGTTGTGCCCATTTCATCATCATCTGTTCGTGGCTGTGAGTGAGTGAGTGAGGGAGTGAGTGAGTGAGTGAAGGTGCTGCTTTGGATGATAGAAGTTGTGCCCATTTCATCATCATCTGTTGGTGCCTGTGAGTGAGTGAGTGAGTGAGTGAGTGAGTGAGTGAGTGAGTGAGTGAAGGTGCTGCTTTGGATGACAGAAGTTGTGCCCATTTCATCATCTTCTGTTGGTGGCTGTGAGTGAGTGAGTGAGTGAGTGAGTGAGTGAGTGAAGGTGCTGCTTTGGATGATGGAAGTTGTGCCCATTTCATCATCATCTGTTGGTGGCTGTGAGTGAGTGAGTGAGGGAGTGAGTGAGTGAGTGAGTGAAGGTGCTGCTTTGGATGAGAGAAGTTGTGCCCATTTCATCATCATCTGTTGGTGCCTGTGAGTGAGTGAGTGAGTGAGTGAGTGAGTGAAGGTGCTGCTTTGGATGACAGAAGTGCCCAATTCATCATCATCTGTTGGTGGCTGTGAGTGAGTGATTGAGTGAGTGAGTGAGTGAAGGTGCTGCTTTGGATGATAGAAGTTGTGCCCATTTCATCATCATCTGTTGGTGGCTGTGAGTGAGTGAGTTAGTGAGTGAGTGAGTGAAGGTGCTGCTTTGGATGATAGAAGTTGTGCCCAATTCGTTATCATCTGTGGTGGCTGTGAGTGAGTGAGTGACTGAGTGAGTGAGTGAGTGAGTGAAGGTGCTGCTTAGGCTGCTAGTTGTGCCCATTTCATCATCATCTGTTGGTGGCTGTGAGTGACTTGTGAGTGAGTGAGTGAGTGAGTGAGTGAGTGAGTGAAGGTGCTGCTTTGGCTGCTACAAGTTGTGCCCATTTCATCATCATCTGTTGGTGGCTGTGAGTGAGTGAGTGAGTGAGTGAGTGAGTGAGTGAGTGAGTGAAGGTGCTGCTTTGGCTGCTAGAAGTTGTGCCCATTTCATCATCATCTGTTGGGGGCTGTGAGTGAGTGAGTGAGTGAGTGAGTGAGTGAGTGAGTGAGTGAAGGTGCTGCTTTGGATGATAGAAGTTGTGCCCATTTCATCATCATCTGTTGGTGGCTGTGAGTGAGTGAGTGAGTGAGTGAGTGAGTGAGTGAGTGAAGGTGCTGCTTTGGATGATAGAAGTTGTGCCCAATTCATCATCATCTGTTGGTGGCTGTGAGTGAGTGAGTGAGTGAGTGAGTGAGTGAGTGAAGGTGCTGCTTTGGATGACGGAAGTTGTGCCCATTTCATCATCATCTGTTGGTGGCTGTGAGTGAGTGAGTGAGTGAGTGAGTGAGTGAAGGTGCTGTTTTGGATGACACAAGTTTTGCCCATTTCATCATCATCTGTTGGTGGCTGTGACTTGTGAGTGAGTGAATGAGTGAGTGAGTGAAGGTGCTGCTTTGGATGACAGAAGTTGTGCCCATTTCATCATCATCTGTTGGTGGCTGTGAGTGACTTGTGAGTGAGTGAGGGAGTGAGTGAGTGAAGGTGCTGCTTTGGATGATAGAAGTTGTACCCATTTCATCATCATCTGTTGGTGGCTGTGAGTGAGTGAGTGAGTGAGTGAGTGAGTGAAGTTGCTGCTTTGGATGATAGTTGTGCCCATTTCATCATCATCTGTTGGTGGCTCTGAGTGAGTGAGTGAGTGAGTGAGTGAGTGAGTGAAGTTGCTGCTTTGGATGATAGTTGTGCCCATTTCATCATCATCTGTTGGTGGCTCTGAATGAGTGAGTGAGTGAGTGAGTGAGTGAGTGAAGGTGCTGCTTTGGATGACAGAAGTTGTGCCCATTTCATCATCATCTGTTGGTGGCTGTGAGTGACTTGTGAGTGAGTTAGTGAGTGAGTGAAGGTCCTGCTTTGGATGACAGAAGTTGTGCGCATTTCATCATCATCTGTTGGTGGCTGTGAGTGACTTGTGAGTGAGTGAGTGAGTGAGTGAGTGAAGGTGCTGCTTTGGATGATAGAATTTGTGCCCATTTCATCATCATCTGTTGGTGGCTGTGAGTGAGTGAGTGAGTGAGTGAGTGAGTGAGTGAGTGAGTGAGTGAAGGTGCTGCTTTGGATGATAGAAGTTGTGCCCATTTCATCATCATCTGTTGGTGGCTGTGAATGACTTGTGAGTGAGTGAATGAGTGAGTGAGTGTGTGAGTGAGTGAGTGAAGGTGCTGCTTTGAATGACACAAGTTTTGCCCATTTCATCATCATCTGTTGGTGGCTGTGACTTGTGAGTGAGTGAGTGAGTGAGTGAGTGAGTGAAGGTGCTGCTTTGGATGATAGAAGTTGTGCCCATTTCATCATCATCTGTTGGTGGCTGTGAGTGAGTGAGTGAGTGAGTGAGTGAGTGAGTGAGTGAAGGTGCTGCTTTGGATGACAGAAGTTGTGCCCATTTCATCATCATAGGTTTGTGGCTCTGAGTGAGTGAGTGAGTGAGTGAGTGAGTGAGTGAGTGAGTGAAGGTGCTTCTTTGGATGATAGAAGTTGTGCCCATTTCATCATCATCTGTTGGTGGCTGTGAGTGACTAGTGAGTGAGTGAACGAGTGAGTGAGTGAGTGAGTGAAGGTGCTTCTTTGGATGATAGAAGTTGTGCCCATTTCATCATCATGTGTTGGTGGCTGTGAGTGAGTGAGTGAGTGAGTGAGTGAGTGAGTGAGTGAAGGTGCTGCTTTGGCTGCTAGAAGTTGTGCCCATTTCATCATCATCTGTTGGTGGCTGTGAGTGACTTGTGAGTGAGTGAGTGGGTGAGTGAGTGAGTGAAGGTGCTGCTTTGGCTGCTAGAAGTTGTGCCCATTTCATCATCATCTGTTGGTGGCTGTGGTGAATGAGTGAGTGAGTGAGTGAGTGAGTGAAGGTGCTGCTTTGGATGACAGAAGTTGTGCCCAATTCATCATCATCTATTGGTGGCTGTGAGTGAGTGAGTGAGTGAGTGAGTGAGTGAGTGAGTGAGTGAAGGTGCTGCTTGGGTGATAGAAGTTGTGCCCATTTCATCATCATCTGTTGGTGGCTGTGAGTGAGTGAGTGAGTGAAGGTGCTGCTTTGGATGATAGAAGTTGTGCCCATTTAATCCTAATCTGTTGGTGCCTGTGAGTGAGTGAATGAGTGAGTGAGTGAGTGAAGGTGCTGCTTTGGATGATACAAGCTGTGCCCATTTCATCATCATCTGTTGGTGGCTGTGAGTTGTGAGTGAGTGAGTGAGTGATTCAGTGAAGGTGCTGCTTTGGATGATAGAAGTTGTGCCCATTTCATCATCGTCTGTTGGTGGCTGTGAGTGAGTGAGTGAGTGAGTGAGTGAGTGAGTGAAGGTGCTGCTTTGGATGATAGAAGTTGTGCCCATTTCATCATCATCTGTTGGTGGCTGTGAGTGAGTGGGTGAGTGAGTGAGTGAGTGAGTGAAGGTGCTGCTTTGGAGGATAGAAGTTGTGCCCATTTCATCATCATCTGTTGGTGGCTCTGAGTGAGTGAGTGAGTGAGTGAGTGAGTGAGTGAGTGAAGTTGCTGCTTTGGATGATAGTTGTGCCCATTTCATCATCATCTGTTGGTGGCTGTGAGTGAGTGAGTGAGTGAGTGAGTGAGTGAGTGAAGGTGCTGCTTTGAATGACACAAGTTTTGCCCATTTCATCATCATCTGTTGGTGGCTGTGACTTGTGAGTGAGTGAATGAGTGAGTGAGTGAAGGTGCTGCTTTGGATGACAGAAGTTGTGCCCATTTCATCATCATCTGTTGGTGGCTGTGAGTGACTTGTGAGTGAGTGAGGGAGTGAGTGAGTGAAGGTGCTGCTTTGGATGATAGAAGTTGTACCCATTTCATCATCATCTGTTGGTGGCTGTGAGTGAGTGAGTGAGTGAGTGAGTGAGTGAGTGAGTGAGTGAGTGAAGTTGCTGCTTTGGATGATAGTTGTGCCCATTTCATCATCATCTGTTGGTGGCTCTGAGTGAGTGAGTGAGTGAGTGAGTGAGTGAGTGAGTGAAGTTGCTGCTTTGGATGATAGTTGTGCCCATTTCATCATCATCTGTTGGTGGCTCTGAATGAGTGAGTGAGTGAGTGAGTGAGTGAGTGAAGGTGCTGCTTTGGATGACAGAAGTTGTGCCCATTTCATCATCATCTGTTGGTGGCTGTGAGTGACTTGTGAGTGAGTGAGTGAGTGAGTGAGTGAAGGTGCTGCTTTGGATGATAGAATTTGTGCCCATTTCATCATCATCTGTTGGTGGCTGTGAGTGAGTGAGTGAGTGAGTGAGTGAGTGAGTGAAGGTGCTGCTTTGGATGATAGAAGTTGTGCCCATTTCATCATCATCTGTTGGTGGCTGTGAATGACTTGTGAGTGAGTGAATGAGTGAGTGAGTGAGTGAGTGAGTGAGTGAAGGTGCTGCTTTGAATGACACAAGTTTTGCCCATTTCATCATCATCTGTTGGTGGCTGTGACTTGTGAGTGAGTGAGTGAGTGAGTGAGTGAGTGAGTGAGTGAAGGTGCTGCTTTGGATGATAGAAGTTGTGCCCATTTCATCATCATCTGTTGGTGGCTGTGAGTGACTAGTGAGTGAGTGAACGAGTGAGTGAAGGTGCTGCTTTGGCTGCTAGAAGTTGTGCCCATTTCATCATCATCTGTTGGTGGCTGTGAGTGACTTGTGAGTGAGTGAGTGGGTGAGTGAGTGAGTGAAGGTGCTGCTTTGGCTGCTAGAAGTTGTGCCCATTTCATCATCATCTGTTGGTGGCTGTGGTGAATGAGTGAGTGAGTGAGTGAGTGAAGGTGCTGCTTTGGATGACAGAAGTTGTGCCCATTTCATCATCATCTATTGGTGGCTGTGAGTGAGTGAGTGAGTGAGTGAGTGAGTGAGTGAGTGAGTGAGTGAAGGTGCTGCTTGGGTGATAGAAGTTGTGCCCATTTCATCATCATCTGTTGGTGGCTGTGAGTGAGTGAGTGAGTGAAGGTGCTGCTTTGGATGATAGAAGTTGTGCCCATTTAATCCTAATCTGTTGGTGCCTGTGAGTGAGTGAATGAGTGAGTGAGTGAGTGAAGGTGCTGCTTTGATGATACAAGCTGTGCCCATTTCATCATCATCTGTTGGTGGCTGTGAGTTGTGAGTGAGTGAGTGAGTGATTCAGTGAAGGTGCTGCTTTGGATGATAGAAGTTGTGCCCATTTCATCATCGTCTGTTGGTGGCTGTGAGTGAGTGAGTGAGTGAGTGAGTGAGTGAGTGAGTGAAGGTGCTGCTTTGGATGATAGAAGTTGTGCCCATTTCATCATCATCTGTTGGTGGCTGTGAGTGAGTGGGTGAGTGAGTGAGTGAGTGAGTGAAGGTGCTGCTTTGGAGGATAGAAGTTGTGCCCATTTCATCATCATCTGTTAGTGGCTCTGAGTGAGTGAGTGAGTGAGTGAGTGAAGGTGCTGCTTTGGATGACAGAAGTTGTGCCCATTTCATCATCTTCTGTTGGTGGCTGTGAGTGAGTGCGTGAGTGAGTGAGTGAGTGAGTGAAGGTGCTGCTTTGGATGATAGAAGTTGTGCCCATTTCATCATCATCTGTTGGTGGCTGTGAGTGACTTGTGAGTGAGTGAGTGAGTGAGTGAAGGTGCTGCTTTGAATGACACAAGTTTTGCCCATTTCATCATCATCTGTTGGTGGCTGTGACTTGTGAGTGAATGAGTGAGTGAGTGAAGGTGCTGCTTTGGATGACAGAAGTTGTGCCCATTTCATCATCATCGGTTGGTGGCTCTGAGTGAGTGAGTGAGTGAACGAGTGAGTGAGTGAGTGAGTGAAGGTGCTGCTTTGGATGATAGAAGTTGTGCCCATTTCATCATCATCTGTTGGTGGCTGTGAGTGACTTGTGAGTGAGTGAGTGAGTGAGTGAGTGAGTGAAGGTCCTGCTTTGGATGATAGAAGTTGTGCCCATTTCATCATCATCTCTTGCTGGCTGTGAGTGACTTGTGAGTGAGCGAGTGAGTGAGTGAGTGTGTGAAGGTGCTGCTTTGGATGATAGAAGTTGTGCCCATTTCATCATCATCTGTTGGTGGCTGTGAGTCACTTGTGAGTGAGTGAGTGAGTGAGTGAGTGAGTGAGTGAAGGTGCTGCTTTGGATGATAGAAGTTGTGCCCATTTCATCATCATCTGTTGGTGGCTGTGAGTGAGTGAGTGAGTGAGTGAGTGAGTGAGTGAAGGTGCTGCTTTGGATGATAGAAGTTGTGCCCATTTCATCATCATCTGTTGGTGGCTGTGAGTGACTTGTGAGTGAGTGAGTGAGTGAGTGAGTGAGTGAGTGAAGGTGCTGCTTTGGCTGCTAGAAGTTGTGCCCATTTCATCATCATCTCTTGGTGGCTGTGGTGAGTGAGTGAGTGAGTGAGTGAGTGAGTGAGTGAAGGTGCTGCTTTGGATGACAGAAGTTGTGCCCATTTCATCATCATCGGTTGGTGGCTCTGAGTGAGTGAGTGAGTGAACGAGTGAGTGAGTGAGTGAGTGAAGGTGCTGCTTTGGATGATAGAAGTTGTGCCCATTTCATCATCATCTGTTGGTGGCTGTGAGTGACTTGTGAGTGAGTGAGTGAGTGAGTGAGTGAGTGAAGGTCCTGCTTTGGATGATAGAAGTTGTGCCCATTTCATCATCATCTCTTGGTGGCTGTGAGTGACTTGTGAGTGAGCGAGTGAGTGAGTGAGTGAGTGAAGGTGCTGCTTTGGATGATAGAAGTTGTGCCCATTTCATCATCATCTGTTGGTGGCTGTGAGTCACTTGTGAGTGAGTGAGTGAGTGAGTGAGTGAGTGAGTGAGTGAAGGTGCTGCTTTGGATGATAGAAGTTGTGCCCATTTCATCATCATCTGTTGGTGGCTGTGAGTGAGTGAGTGAGTGAGTGAGTGAGTGAGTGAGTGAGTGAAGGTGCTGCTTTGGATGATAGAAGTTGTGCCCATTTCATCATCATCTGTTGGTGGCTGTGAGTGACTTGTGAGTGAGTGAGTGAGTGAGTGAGTGAGTGAGTGAGTGAAGGTGCTGCTTTGGCTGCTAGAAGTTGTGCCCATTTCATCATCATCTCTTGGTGGCTGTGGTGAGTGAGTGAGTGAGTGAGTGAGTGAGTGAAGGTGCTGCTTTGGATGATAGAAGTTGTGCCCATTTCATCATCATCTGTTGGTGGCTGTGAGTGAGTGGGTGAGTGAGTGAGTGACTGAGTGAGTGAGTGAAGGTGCTGCTTTGGATGATAGAAGTTGTGCCCATTTCATCATGATCTGTTGGTGGCTGTGAGTGAGTGAGTGAGTGAGTGAGTGAGTGAAGGTGCTGCTTTGGATGATAGAAGTTGTGCCCATTTCATCATCATCTGTTGGTGGCTGTGACTTGTGAGTGAGTGAGTGAGTGAGTGAGTGAGTGAGTGAAGGTGCTGCTTTGGATGATAGAAGTTGTGCCCATTTCATCATCATCTGTTGGTGGCTGTGAGTGAGTGAGTGAGTGAGTGAGTGAGTGAGTGAGTGAAGGTGCTGCTTTGGATGACAGAAGTTGTGCCCATTTCATCATCATAGGTTTGTGGCTCTGAGTGAGTGAGTGAGTGAGTGAGTGAGTGAGTGAAGGTGCTTCTTTGGATGATAGAAGTTGTGCCCATTTCATCATCATCTGTTGGTGGCTGTGAGTGACTAGTGAGTGAGTGAACGAGTGAGTGAGTGAGTGAGTGAAGGTGCTTCTTTGGATGATAGAAGTTGTGCCCATTTCATCATCATGTGTTGGTGGCTGTGAGTGAGTGAGTGAGTGAGTGAGTGAGTGAGTGAGTGAGTGAAGGTGCTGCTTTGGCTGCTAGAAGTTGTGCCCATTTCATCATCATCTGTTGGTGGCTGTGAGTGACTTGTGAGTGAGTGAGTGGGTGAGTGAGTGAGTGAAGGTGCTGCTTTGGCTGCTAGAAGTTGTGCCCATTTCATCATCATCTGTTGGTGGCTGTGGTGAATGAGTGAGTGAGTGAGTGAGTGAGTGAAGGTGCTGCTTTGGATGACAGAAGTTGTGCCCAATTCATCATCATCTATTGGTGGCTGTGAGTGAGTGAGTGAGTGAGTGAGTGAGTGAGTGAGTGAGTGAGTGAAGGTGCTGCTTGGGTGATAGAAGTTGTGCCCATTTCATCATCATCTGTTGGTGGCTGTGAGTGAGTGAGTGAGTGAAGGTGCTGCTTTGGATGATAGAAGTTGTGCCCATTTAATCCTAATCTGTTGGTGCCTGTGAGTGAGTGAATGAGTGAGTGAGTGAGTGAAGGTGCTGCTTTGGATGATACAAGCTGTGCCCATTTCATCATCATCTGTTGGTGGCTGTGAGTTGTGAGTGAGTGAGTGAGTGATTCAGTGAAGGTGCTGCTTTGGATGATAGAAGTTGTGCCCATTTCATCATCGTCTGTTGGTGGCTGTGAGTGAGTGAGTGAGTGAGTGAGTGAGTGAGTGAAGGTGCTGCTTTGGATGATAGAAGTTGTGCCCATTTCATCATCATCTGTTGGTGGCTGTGAGTGAGTGGGTGAGTGAGTGAGTGAGTGAGTGAAGGTGCTGCTTTGGAGGATAGAAGTTGTGCCCATTTCATCATCATCTGTTGGTGGCTCTGAGTGAGTGAGTGAGTGAGTGAGTGAGTGAGTGAGTGAAGTTGCTGCTTTGGATGATAGTTGTGCCCATTTCATCATCATCTGTTGGTGGCTGTGAGTGAGTGAGTGAGTGAGTGAGTGAGTGAGTGAAGGTGCTGCTTTGAATGACACAAGTTTTGCCCATTTCATCATCATCTGTTGGTGGCTGTGACTTGTGAGTGAGTGAATGAGTGAGTGAGTGAAGGTGCTGCTTTGGATGACAGAAGTTGTGCCCATTTCATCATCATCTGTTGGTGGCTGTGAGTGACTTGTGAGTGAGTGAGGGAGTGAGTGAGTGAAGGTGCTGCTTTGGATGATAGAAGTTGTACCCATTTCATCATCATCTGTTGGTGGCTGTGAGTGAGTGAGTGAGTGAGTGAGTGAGTGAGTGAGTGAAGTTGCTGCTTTGGATGATAGTTGTGCCCATTTCATCATCATCTGTTGGTGGCTCTGAGTGAGTGAGTGAGTGAGTGAGTGAGTGAGTGAAGTTGCTGCTTTGGATGATAGTTGTGCCCATTTCATCATCATCTGTTGGTGGCTCTGAATGAGTGAGTGAGTGAGTGAGTGAGTGAGTGAAGGTGCTGCTTTGGATGACAGAAGTTGTGCCCATTTCATCATCATCTGTTGGTGGCTGTGAGTGACTTGTGAGTGAGTGAGTGAGTGAGTGAGTGAGTGAAGGTGCTGCTTTGGATGATAGAATTTGTGCCCATTTCATCATCATCTGTTGGTGGCTGTGAGTGAGTGAGTGAGTGAGTGAGTGAGTGAGTGAGTGAAGGTGCTGCTTTGGATGATAGAAGTTGTGCCCATTTCATCATCATCTGTTGGTGGCTGTGACTTGTGAGTGAGTGAGTGAGTGAGTGAGTGAGTGAGTGAAGGTGCTGCTTTGGATGATAGAAGTTGTGCCCATTTCATCATCATCTGTTGGTGGCTGTGAGTGACTAGTGAGTGAGTGAACGAGTGAGTGAGTGAGTGAGTGAAGGTGCTTCTTTGGATGATAGAAGTTGTGCCCATTTCATCATCATGTGTTGGTGGCTGTGAGTGAGTGAGTGAGTGAGTGAGTGAGTGAAGGTGCTGCTTTGGCTGCTAGAAGTTGTGCCCATTTCATCATCATCTGTTGGTGGCTGTGAGTGACTTGTGAGTGAGTGAGTGGGTGAGTGAGTGAGTGAAGGTGCTGCTTTGGCTGCTAGAAGTTGTGCCCATTTCATCATCATCTGTTGGTGGCTGTGGTGAATGAGTGAGTGAGTGAGTGAGTGAAGGTGCTGCTTTGGATGACAGAAGTTGTGCCCATTTCATCATCATCTATTGGTGGCTGTGAGTGAGTGAGTGAGTGAGTGAGTGAGTGAGTGAGTGAGTGAGTGAAGGTGCTGCTTGGGTGATAGAAGTTGTGCCCATTTCATCATCATCTGTTGGTGGCTGTGAGTGAGTGAGTGAGTGAAGGTGCTGCTTTGGATGATAGAAGTTGTGCCCATTTAATCCTAATCTGTTGGTGCCTGTGAGTGAGTGAATGAGTGAGTGAGTGAGTGAAGGTGCTGCTTTGATGATACAAGCTGTGCCCATTTCATCATCATCTGTTGGTGGCTGTGAGTTGTGAGTGAGTGAGTGAGTGATTCAGTGAAGGTGCTGCTTTGGATGATAGAAGTTGTGCCCATTTCATCATCGTCTGTTGGTGGCTGTGAGTGAGTGAGTGAGTGAGTGAGTGAGTGAGTGAGTGAAGGTGCTGCTTTGGATGATAGAAGTTGTGCCCATTTCATCATCATCTGTTGGTGGCTGTGAGTGAGTGGGTGAGTGAGTGAGTGAGTGAGTGAAGGTGCTGCTTTGGAGGATAGAAGTTGTGCCCATTTCATCATCATCTGTTAGTGGCTCTGAGTGAGTGAGTGAGTGAGTGAGTGAAGGTGCTGCTTTGGATGACAGAAGTTGTGCCCATTTCATCATCTTCTGTTGGTGGCTGTGAGTGAGTGCGTGAGTGAGTGAGTGAGTGAGTGAAGGTGCTGCTTTGGATGATAGAAGTTGTGCCCATTTCATCATCATCTGTTGGTGGCTGTGAGTGACTTGTGAGTGAGTGAGTGAGTGAGTGAAGGTGCTGCTTTGAATGACACAAGTTTTGCCCATTTCATCATCATCTGTTGGTGGCTGTGACTTGTGAGTGAATGAGTGAGTGAGTGAAGGTGCTGCTTTGGATGACAGAAGTTGTGCCCATTTCATCATCATCGGTTGGTGGCTCTGAGTGAGTGAGTGAGTGAACGAGTGAGTGAGTGAGTGAGTGAAGGTGCTGCTTTGGATGATAGAAGTTGTGCCCATTTCATCATCATCTGTTGGTGGCTGTGAGTGACTTGTGAGTGAGTGAGTGAGTGAGTGAGTGAGTGAAGGTCCTGCTTTGGATGATAGAAGTTGTGCCCATTTCATCATCATCTCTTGCTGGCTGTGAGTGACTTGTGAGTGAGCGAGTGAGTGAGTGAGTGTGTGAAGGTGCTGCTTTGGATGATAGAAGTTGTGCCCATTTCATCATCATCTGTTGGTGGCTGTGAGTCACTTGTGAGTGAGTGAGTGAGTGAGTGAGTGAGTGAGTGAAGGTGCTGCTTTGGATGATAGAAGTTGTGCCCATTTCATCATCATCTGTTGGTGGCTGTGAGTGAGTGAGTGAGTGAGTGAGTGAGTGAGTGAGTGAAGGTGCTGCTTTGGATGATAGAAGTTGTGCCCATTTCATCATCATCTGTTGGTGGCTGTGAGTGACTTGTGAGTGAGTGAGTGAGTGAGTGAGTGAGTGAGTGAAGGTGCTGCTTTGGCTGCTAGAAGTTGTGCCCATTTCATCATCATCTCTTGGTGGCTGTGGTGAGTGAGTGAGTGAGTGAGTGAGTGAGTGAGTGAAGGTGCTGCTTTGGATGACAGAAGTTGTGCCCATTTCATCATCATCGGTTGGTGGCTCTGAGTGAGTGAGTGAGTGAACGAGTGAGTGAGTGAGTGAGTGAAGGTGCTGCTTTGGATGATAGAAGTTGTGCCCATTTCATCATCATCTGTTGGTGGCTGTGAGTGACT
Source organism: Rhynochetos jubatus (assembly GCA_027574665.1). Lineage (NCBI taxonomy): Eukaryota > Metazoa > Chordata > Aves > Eurypygiformes > Rhynochetidae > Rhynochetos > Rhynochetos jubatus. The sequence continues at coordinate 12,680,256 of CM050689.1, read as the reverse complement.
TGTGAGTGAGTGAGTGAGTGAGTGAGTGAGTGAAGGTCCTGCTTTGGATGATAGAAGTTGTGCCCATTTCATCATCATCTCTTGGTGGCTGTGAGTGACTTGTGAGTGAGCGAGTGAGTGAGTGAGTGAGTGAAGGTGCTGCTTTGGATGATAGAAGTTGTGCCCATTTCATCATCATCTGTTGGTGGCTGTGAGTCACTTGTGAGTGAGTGAGTGAGTGAGTGAGTGAGTGAAGGTGCTGCTTTGGATGATAGAAGTTGTGCCCATTTCATCATCATCTGTTGGTGGCTGTGAGTGAGTGAGTGAGTGAGTGAGTGAGTGAGTGAGTGAGTGAAGGTGCTGCTTTGGATGATAGAAGTTGTGCCCATTTCATCATCATCTGTTGGTGGCTGTGAGTGACTTGTGAGTGAGTGAGTGAGTGAGTGAGTGAGTGAGTGAGTGAAGGTGCTGCTTTGGCTGCTAGAAGTTGTGCCCATTTCATCATCATCTCTTGGTGGCTGTGGTGAGTGAGTGAGTGAGTGAGTGAGTGAGTGAAGGTGCTGCTTTGGATGATAGAAGTTGTGCCCATTTCATCATCATCTGTTGGTGGCTGTGAGTGAGTGGGTGAGTGAGTGAGTGACTGAGTGAGTGAGTGAAGGTGCTGCTTTGGATGATAGAAGTTGTGCCCATTTCATCATGATCTGTTGGTGGCTGTGAGTGAGTGAGTGAGTGAGTGAGTGAGTGAGTGAAGGTGCTGCTTTGGATGATAGAAGTTGTGCCCATTTCATCATCATCTGTTGGTGGCTGTGAGTGAGTGAGTGAGTGAGTGAGTGAGTGAGTGAGTGAGTGAAGGTGCTGCTTTGGATGATAGAAGTTGTGCCCATTTCATCATCATCTTTTGGTGGCTGTGAGTGAGTGGGTGAGTGAGTGAGTGAGTGAGTGAGTGAGTGAGTGAAGGTGCTGCTTTGCATGATAGAAGTTGTGCCCATTTCATCATCATCTGTTGGTGGCTGTGACTTGTGAGTGAGTGAATGAGTGAGTGAGTGAAGGTGCTGCTTTGGATGACAGAAGTTGTGCCCATTTCATCATCATCTGTTGGTGGCTCTGAGTGAGTAAGTGAGTGAACGAGTGAGTGAAGGTGCTGCTTTGGATGATAGAAGTTGTGCCCATTTCATCATCATCTGTTGGTGGCTGTGAGTGACTTGTGAGTGAGTGAGTGAGTGAGTGAGTGAGTGAAGGTGCTGCTTTGGCTGCTAGAAGTTGTGCCCATTTCATCATCATCTGTTGGTGGCTGTGGTGAGTGAGTGAGTGAGTGAGTGAGTGAGTGAGTGAGTGAAGGTGCTGCTTTGGATGATAGAAGTTGTGCCCATTTCATCATCATCTGTTGGTGGCTGTGAGTGAGTGGGTGAGTGAGTGAGTGACTGAGTGAGTGAAGGTGCTGCTTTGGATGATAGAAGTTGTGCCCATTTCATCATCATCTGTTGGTGGCTGTGAGTGAGTGAGTGAGTGAGTGAAGGTGCTGCTTTGGATGATAGAAGTTGTGCCCATTTCATCATCATCTGTTGGTGGC
>CM050689.1:12656207-12658707 GCA_027574665.1 Rhynochetos jubatus | reverse complement strand
TTTCATCATCATCTGTTGGTGGCTGTGAGTGAGTGAGTGAGTGAGTGAGTGAGTGAGTGAGTGAGTGAAGGTACTGCTTTGGATGACAGAAGTTGTGCCCAATTCATCATCATCTGTTGGTGGCTGTGAGTGAGTGATTGAGTGAGTGAGTGAGTGAGTGAGTGAGTGAGTGAAGGTGCTGCTTTGGCTGCTAGAAGTTGTGCCCATTTCATCATCATCTGTTGGGGGCTGTGAGTGAGTGAGTGAGTGAGTGAGTGAGTGAGTGAGTGAGTGAGTGAAGGTGCTGCTTTGGATGATAGAAGTTGTGCCCAATTCATCATCATCTGTTGGTGGCTGTGAGTGAGTGAGTGAGTGAGTGAGTGAGTGAGTGAGTGAGTGAAGGTGCTGCTTTGGATGACGGAAGTTGTGCCCATTTCATCATCATCTGTTGGTGGCTGTGAGTGAGTGAGTGAGTGAGTGAGTGAGTGAAGGTGCTGCTTTGAATGACACAAGTTTTGCCCATTTCATCATCATCTGTTGGTGGCTGTGACTTGTGAGTGAGTGAATGAGTGAGTGAGTGAAGGTGCTGCTTTGGATGACAGAAGTTGTGCCCATTTCATCATCATCTGTTGGTGGCTGTGAGTGACTTGTGAGTGAGTGAGTGAGTGAGTGAAGGTGCTGCTTTGGATGATAGAAGTTGTGCCCATTTCATCATCATCTGTTGGTGGCTGTGAGTGAGTGAGTGAGTGAGTGAGTGAGTGAGTGAGTGAGTGAAGGTGCTGCTTTGGATGATAGAAGTTGTGCCCATTTCATCATCATCTGTTGGTGGCTGTGAATGACTTGTGAGTGAGTGAATGAGTGAGTGAGTGAGTGAGTGAGTGAAGGTGCTGCTTTGAATGACACAAGTTTTGCCCATTTCATCATCATCTGTTGGTGGCTGTGACTTGTGAGTGAGTGAGTGAGTGAGTGAGTGAGTGAGTGAAGGTGCTGCTTTGGATGATAGAAGTTGTGCCCATTTCATCATCATCTGTTGGTGGCTGTGAGTGAGTGAGTGAGTGAGTGAGTGAGTGAGTGAGTGAGTGAAGGTGCTGCTTTGGATGACAGAAGTTGTGCCCATTTCATCATCATAGGTTTGTGGCTCTGAGTGAGTGAGTGAGTGAGTGAGTGAGTGAGTGAGTGAAGGTGCTTCTTTGGATGATAGAAGTTGTGCCCATTTCATCATCATCTGTTGGTGGCTGTGAGTGACTAGTGAGTGAGTGAACGAGTGAGTGAGTGAGTGAGTGAAGGTGCTTCTTTGGATGATAGAAGTTGTGCCCATTTCATCATCATGTGTTGGTGGCTGTGAGTGAGTGAGTGAGTGAGTGAAGGTGCTGCTTTGAATGACACAAGTTTTGCCCATTTCATCATCATCTGTTGGTGGCTGTGACTTGTGAGTGAGTGAATGAGTGTGTGAGTGAAGGTGCTGCTTTGGATGACAGAAGTTGTGCCCATTTCATCATCATCTGTTGGTGGCTGTGAGTGACTTGTGAGTGAGTGAGTGAGTGAGTGAGTGAGTGAAGGTGCTGCTTTGGATGATAGAAGTTGTGCCCATTTCATCATCATCTGTTGGTGGCTGTGAGTGAGTGAGTGAGTGAGTGAGTGAGTGAGTGAGTGTGTGAAGGTGCTGCTTTGGATGATAGAAGTTGTGCCCATTTCATCATCATCTGTTGGTGGCTGTGAATGACTTGTGAGTGAGTGAATGAGTGAGTGAGTGAGTGAGTGAGTGAAGGTGCTGCTTTGAAGGACACAAGTTTTGCCCATTTCATCATCATCTGTTGGTGGCTGTGACTTGTGAGTGAGTGAGTGAGTGAGTGAGTGAGTGAGTGAGTGAGTGAAGGTGCTGCTTTGGATGATAGAAGTTGTGCCCATTTCATCATCATCTGTTGGTGGCTGTGAGTGAGTGAGTGAGTGAGTGAGTGAGTGAGTGAAGGTGCTGCTTTGGATGACAGAAGTTGTGCCCATTTCATCATCATAGGTTTGTGGCTCTGAGTGAGTGAGTGAGTGAGTGAGTGAGTGAGTGAAGGTGCTTCTTTGGATGATAGAAGTTGTGCCCATTTCATCATCATCTGTTGGTGGCTGTGAGTGACTAGTGAGTGAGTGAACGAGTGAGTGAGTGAGTGAGTGAAGGTGCTTCTTTGGATGATAGAAGTTGTGCCCATTTCATCATCATGTGTTGGTGGCTGTGAGTGAGTGAGTGAGTGAGTGAGTGAGTGAGTGAGTGAAGGTGCTGCTTTGGATGATAGAAGTTGTGCCCATTTCATCATCATCTGTTGGTGGCTGTGAGTGACTTGTGAGTGAGTGAGTGGGTGAGTGAGTGAGTGAAGGTGCTGCTTTGGCTGCTAGAAGTTGTGCCCATTTCATCATCATCTGTTGGTGGCTGTGGTGAATGAGTGAGTGAGTGAGTGAGTGAGTGAAGGTGCTGCTTTGGATGACAGAAGTTGTGCCCAATTCATCATCATCTATTGGTGGCTGTGAGTGAGTG
>CM050689.1:12643707-12653707 GCA_027574665.1 Rhynochetos jubatus | reverse complement strand
TGAGTGAGTGAGTGAAGGTGCTGCTTTGGATGATAGAAGTTGTGCCCATTTCATCATGATCTGTTGGTGGCTGTGAGTGAGTGAGTGAGTGAGTGAGTGAGTGAGTGAGTGAGTGAGTGAAGGTGCTGCTTTGGATGATAGAAGTTGTGCCCATTTCATCATCATCTGTTGGTGGCTGTGAGTGAGTGAGTGAGTGAGTGAGTGAGTGAGTGAGTGAAGGTGCTGCTTTGGATGATAGAAGTTGTGCCCATTTCATCATCATCTTTTGGTGGCTGTGAGTGAGTGGGTGAGTGAGTGAGTGAGTGAGTGAGTGAGTGAGTGAAGGTGCTGCTTTGCATGATAGAAGTTGTGCCCATTTCATCATCATCTGTTGGTGGCTGTGACTTGTGAGTGAGTGAATGAGTGAGTGAGTGAAGGTGCTGCTTTGGATGACAGAAGTTGTGCCCATTTCATCATCATCTGTTGGTGGCTCTGAGTGAGTAAGTGAGTGAACGAGTGAGTGAAGGTGCTGCTTTGGATGATAGAAGTTGTGCCCAATTCATCATCATCTCTTGGTGGCTGTGAGTGAGTGAGTGAGTTAGTGAGTGAGTGAAGGTGCTGCTTTGGATGATAGAAGTTGTGCCCAATTCGTCATCATCTGTTGGTGGCTGTGAGTGAGTGAGTGAGTGAGTGAGTGAGTGAGTGAGTGAGTGAAGGTGCTGCTTTGGCTGCTAGAAGTTGTGCCCATTTCATCATCATCTGTTGGTGGCTGTGGTGAGTGAGTGAGTGAGTGAGTGAGTGAGTGAAGGTGCTGCTTTGGATGATAGAAGTTGTGCCCATTTCATCATCATCTGTTGGTGGCTGTGAGTGACTTGTGAGTGAGTGAGTGAGTGAGTGAGTGAGTGAAGGTGCTGCTTTGGCTGCTAGAAGTTGTGCCCATTTCATCATCATCTGTTGGTGGCTGTGGTGAGTGAGTGAGTGAGTGAGTGAGTGAGTGAGTGAGTGAAGGTGCTGCTTTGGATGATAGAAGTTGTGCCCATTTCATCATCATCTGTTGGTGGCTGTGAGTGAGTGGGTGAGTGAGTGAGTGACTGAGTGAGTGAAGGTGCTGCTTTGGATGATAGAAGTTGTGCCCATTTCATCATCATCTGTTGGTGGCTGTGAGTGAGTGAGTGAGTGAGTGAGTGAAGGTGCTGCTTTGGATGATAGAAGTTGTGCCCATTTCATCATCATCTGTTGGTGGCTGTGAGTGAGTGGGTGAGTGAGTGAGTGAGTGAGTGAGTGAGTGAGTGAAGGTGCTGCTTTGGATGATAGAAGTTGTGCCCATTTCATCATCATCTGTTGGTGGCTGTGAGTGAGTGAGTGAGTGAGTGAGTGAGTGAGTGAGTGAAGGTGCTGCTTTGGATGATAGAAGTTGTGCCCATTTCATCATCATCTGTTGGTGGCTGTGAGTGAGTGAGTGAGTGAGTGAGTGAGTGAAGGTGCTGCTTTGGATGACACAAGTTGTGCCCATTTCATCATCATCTGTTGGTGGCTGTGAGTGAGTGAGTGAGTGAGTGAGTGAGTGAGTGAGTGAGTGAAGGTGCTGCTTTGGATGATAGAAGTTGTGCCCATTTCATCATCATCTGTTGGTGGCTGTGAGTGAGTGAGTGAGTGAGTGAGTGAACGAGTGAGTGAGTGAGTGAGTGAGTGAAGGTGCTGCTTTGGCTGCTAGAAGTTGTGCCCATTTCATCATCATCTGTTGGTGGCTGTGAGTGACTTGTGAGTGAGTGAGTGAGTGAGTGAGTGAAGGTGCTGCTTTGGCTGCTACAAGTTGTGCCCATTTCATCATCTTCTGTTGGTGGCTGTGAGTGAGTGAGTGATTGAGTGAGTGATTGAGTGAGTGAAGGTGCTGCTTTGGATGATAGAAGTTGTGCCCATTTCATCATCATCTCTTGGTGGCTATGAGTGACTTGTGAGTGATTGAGTGAGTGAGTGAGTGAAGGTGCTGCTTTGGATGATGGAAGTTGTGCCCATTTCATCATCATCTGTTGGTGGCTGTGAGTGAGTGAGTGAGGGAGGGAGTGAGTGAGTGAGTGAGTGAGTGAGTGAGTGAAGGTGCTGCTTTGGATGATAGAAGTTGTGCCCATTTCATCATCATCTGTTGGTGGCTGTGAGTGAGTGAGTGAGGGAGTGAGTGAGTGAGTGAGTGAGTGAAGGTGCTGCTTTGGATGATAGAAGTTGTGCCCATTTCATCATCATCTGTTGGTGGCTGTGAGTGACTTGTGAGTGAGTGAGTGAGTGAAGGTGCTGCTTTGGCTGCTAGAAGTTGTGCCCATTTCATCATCATCTGTTGGTGGCTGTGGTGAGTGAGTGAGTGAGTGAAGGTGCTGCTTTGGATGACAGAAGTTGTGCCCATTTCATCATCATCTGTTGGTGGCTGTGAGTGAGTGAGTGAGTGAGTGAGTGAGTGAGTGAGTGAGTGAGTGAGTGAGTGAAGGTGCTGCTTGGGTGATAGAAGTTGTGCCCATTTCATCATCATCTGTTGGTGGCTGTGAGTGAGTGAGTGAGTGAAGGTGCTGCTTTGGATGATAGAAGTTGTGCCCATTTAATCCTAATCTGTTGGTGCCTGTGAGTGAGTGAATGAGTGAGTGAGTGAGTGAAGGTGCTGCTTTGGATGATGCAAGCTGTGCCCATTTCATCATCATCTGTTGGTGGCTGTGAGTTGTGAGTGAGGGAGTGAGTGAGTGAAGGTGCTGCTTTGGATGATACAAGCTGTGCCCATTTCATCATCATCTGTTGGTGGCTGTGAGTTGTGAGTGAGTGAGTGAGTGATTCAGTGAAGGTGCTGCTTTGGATGATAGAAGTTGTGCCCATTTCATCATCGTCTGTTGGTGGCTGTGAGTGAGTGAGTGAGTGAGTGAGTGAAGGTGCTGCTTTGGATGATAGAAGTTGTGCCCATTTCATCATCATCTTTTGGTGGCTGTGAGTGAGTGGGTGAGTGAGTGAGTGAGTGAGTGAGTGAGTGAGTGAAGGTGCTGCTTTGCATGATAGAAGTTGTGCCCATTTCATCATCATCTGTTGGTGGCTGTGACTTGTGAGTGAGTGAATGAGTGAGTGAGTGAAGGTGCTGCTTTGGATGACAGAAGTTGTGCCCATTTCATCATCATCTGTTGGTGGCTCTGAGTGAGTAAGTGAGTGAACGAGTGAGTGAAGGTGCTGCTTTGGATGATAGAAGTTGTGCCCAATTCATCATCATCTCTTGGTGGCTGTGAGTGAGTGAGTGAGTTAGTGAGTGAGTGAAGGTGCTGCTTTGGATGATAGAAGTTGTGCCCAATTCGTCATCATCTGTTGGTGGCTGTGAGTGAGTGAGTGAGTGAGTGAGTGAGTGAGTGAGTGAGTGAAGGTGCTGCTTTGGCTGCTAGAAGTTGTGCCCATTTCATCATCATCTGTTGGTGGCTGTGGTGAGTGAGTGAGTGAGTGAGTGAGTGAGTGAGTGAGTGAAGGTGCTGCTTTGGATGATAGAAGTTGTGCCCATTTCATCATCATCTGTTGGTGGCTGTGAGTGACTTGTGAGTGAGTGAGTGAGTGAGTGAGTGAGTGAGTGAAGGTGCTGCTTTGGCTGCTAGAAGTTGTGCCCATTTCATCATCATCTGTTGGTGGCTGTGGTGAGTGAGTGAGTGAGTGAGTGAGTGAGTGAGTGAGTGAAGGTGCTGCTTTGGATGATAGAAGTTGTGCCCATTTCATCATCATCTGTTGGTGGCTGTGAGTGAGTGGGTGAGTGAGTGAGTGACTGAGTGAGTGAAGGTGCTGCTTTGGATGATAGAAGTTGTGCCCATTTCATCATCATCTGTTGGTGGCTGTGAGTGAGTGAGTGAGTGAGTGAAGGTGCTGCTTTGGATGATAGAAGTTGTGCCCATTTCATCATCATCTGTTGGTGGCTGTGAGTGAGTGGGTGAGTGAGTGAGTGAGTGAGTGAGTGAGTGAGTGAGTGAGTGAAGGTGCTGCTTTGGATGATAGAAGTTGTGCCCATTTCATCATCATCTGTTGGTGGCTGTGAGTGAGTGAGTGAGTGAGTGAGTGAGTGAGTGAAGGTGCTGCTTTGGATGATAGAAGTTGTGCCCATTTCATCATCATCTGTTGGTGGCTGTGAGTGAGTGAGTGAGTGAGTGAGTGAGTGAGTGAGTGAGTGAAGGTGCTGCTTTGGATGACACAAGTTGTGCCCATTTCATCATCATCTGTTGGTGGCTGTGAGTGAGTGAGTGAGTGAGTGAGTGAGTGAAGGTGCTGCTTTGGATGATAGAAGTTGTGCCCATTTCATCATCATCTGTTGGTGGCTGTGAGTGAGTGAGTGAGTGAGTGAACGAGTGAGTGAGTGAGTGAGTGAGTGAAGGTGCTGCTTTGGCTGCTAGAAGTTGTGCCCATTTCATCATCATCTGTTGGTGGCTGTGAGTGACTTGTGAGTGAGTGAGTGAGTGAGTGAGTGAGTGAAGGTGCTGCTTTGGCTGCTACAAGTTGTGCCCATTTCATCATCTTCTGTTGGTGGCTGTGAGTGAGTGAGTGATTGAGTGAGTGATTGAGTGAGTGAAGGTGCTGCTTTGGATGATAGAAGTTGTGCCCATTTCATCATCATCTCTTGGTGGCTATGAGTGACTTGTGAGTGATTGAGTGAGTGAGTGAGTGAAGGTGCTGCTTTGGATGATGGAAGTTGTGCCCATTTCATCATCATCTGTTGGTGGCTGTGAGTGAGTGAGTGAGGGAGGGAGTGAGTGAGTGAGTGAGTGAGTGAGTGAGTGAAGGTGCTGCTTTGGATGATAGAAGTTGTGCCCATTTCATCATCATCTGTTGGTGCCTGTGAGTGAGTGAGTGAGGGAGTGAGTGAGTGAGTGAGTGAGTGAAGGTGCTGCTTTGGATGATAGAAGTTGTGCCCATTTCATCATCATCTGTTGGTGGCTGTGAGTGACTTGTGAGTGAGTGAGTGAGTGAAGGTGCTGCTTTGGCTGCTAGAAGTTGTGCCCATTTCATCATCATCTGTTGGTGGCTGTGGTGAGTGAGTGAGTGAGTGAAGGTGCTGCTTTGGATGACAGAAGTTGTGCCCATTTCATCATCATCTGTTGGTGGCTGTGAGTGAGTGAGTGAGTGAGTGAGTGAGTGAGTGAGTGAAGGTGCTGCTTGGGTGATAGAAGTTGTGCCCATTTCATCATCATCTGTTGGTGGCTGTGAGTGAGTGAGTGAGTGAAGGTGCTGCTTTGGATGATAGAAGTTGTGCCCATTTAATCCTAATCTGTTGGTGCCTGTGAGTGAGTGAATGAGTGAGTGAGTGACTGAAGGTGCTGCTTTGGATGATGCAAGCTGTGCCCATTTCATCATCATCTGTTGGTGGCTGTGAGTTGTGAGTGAGGGAGTGAGTGAGTGAAGGTGCTGCTTTGGATGATACAAGCTGTGCCCATTTCATCATCATCTGTTGGTGGCTGTGAGTTGTGAGTGAGTGAGTGAGTGATTCAGTGAAGGTGCTGCTTTGGATGATAGAAGTTGTGCCCATTTCATCATCGTCTGTTGGTGGCTGTGAGTGAGTGAGTGAGTGAGTGAGTGAAGGTGCTGCTTTGGATGATAGAAGTTGTGCCCATTTCATCATCATCTGTTGGTGGCTGTGAGTGAGTGGGTGAGTGAGTGAGTGAGTGAGTGAGTGAAGGTGCTGCTTTGGAGGATAGAAGTTGTGCCCATTTCATCATCATCTGTTAGTGGCTCTGAGTGAGTGAGTGAGTGAGTGAGTGAGTGAGTGAGTGAAGGTGCTGCTTTGGATGACAGAAGTTGTGCCCATTTCATCATCTTCTGTTGGTGGCTGTGAGTGAGTGCGTGAGTGAGTGAGTGAGTGAGTGAAGGTGCTGCTTTGGATGATAGAAGTTGTGCCCATTTCATCATCATCTGTTGGTGGCTGTGAGTGACTTGTGAGTGAGTGAGTGAGTGAGTGAAGGTGCTGCTTTGAATGACACAAGTTTTGCCCATTTCATCATCATCTGTTGGTGGCTGTGACTTGTGAGTGAATGAGTGAGTGAGTGAAGGTGCTGCTTTGGATGACAGAAGTTGTGCCCATTTCATCATCATCGGTTGGTGGCTCTGAGTGAGTGAGTGAGTGAACGAGTGAGTGAGTGAGTGAGTGAAGGTGCTGCTTTGGATGATAGAAGTTGTGCCCATTTCATCATCATCTGTTGGTGGCTGTGAGTGACTTGTGAGTGAGTGAGTGAGTGAGTGAGTGAAGGTCCTGCTTTGGATGATAGAAGTTGTGCCCATTTCATCATCATCTCTTGGTGGCTGTGAGTGACTTGTGAGTGAGCGAGTGAGTGAGTGAGTGTGTGAAGGTGCTGCTTTGGATGATAGAAGTTGTGCCCATTTCATCATCATCTGTTGGTGGCTGTGAGTCACTTGTGAGTGAGTGAGTGAGTGAGTGAGTGAGTGAGTGAAGGTGCTGCTTTGGATGATAGAAGTTGTGCCCATTTCATCATCATCTGTTGGTGGCTGTGAGTGAGTGAGTGAGTGAGTGAGTGAGTGAGTGAAGGTGCTGCTTTGGATGATAGAAGTTGTGCCCATTTCATCATCATCTGTTGGTGGCTGTGAGTGACTTGTGAGTGAGTGAGTGAGTGAGTGAGTGAGTGAAGGTGCTGCTTTGGCTGCTAGAAGTTGTGCCCATTTCATCATCATCTCTTGGTGGCTGTGGTGAGTGAGTGAGTGAGTGATTGAGTGAGTGAGTGAGTGAAGGTGCTGCTTTGGATGACAGAAGTTGTGCCCATTTCATCATCATCTCTTGGTGGCTGTGAGTGAGTTGTGAGTGAGTGAACGAGTGAGTGAGTGAGTGAGTGAAGGTGCTGCTTTGGATGATAGAAGTTGTGCCCATTTCATCATCATCTGTTGGTGGCTGTGAGTGACTTGTGAGTGAGTGAGTGAGTGAGTGAGTGAAGGTCCTGCTTTGGATGATAGAAGTTGTGCCCATTTCATCATCATCTCTTGGTGGCTGTGAGTGACTTGTGAGTGAGCGAGTGAGTGAGTGCGTGAGTGAAGGTGCTGCTTTGGATGATAGAAGTTGTGCCCATTTCATCATCATCTGTTGGTGGCTGTGAGTCACTTGTGAGTGAGTGAGTGAGTGAGTGAGTGAGTGAAGGTGCTGCTTTGGATGATAGAAGTTGTGCCCATTTCATCATCATCTGTTGGTGGCTGTGAGTGAGTGAGTGAGTGAGTGAGTGAGTGAGTGAGTGAGTGAAGGTGCTGCTTTGGATGATAGAAGTTGTGCCCATTTCATCATCATCTGTTGGTGGCTGTGAGTGACTTGTGAGTGAGTGAGTGAGTGAGTGAGTGAGTGAGTGAGTGAAGGTGCTGCTTTGGCTGCTAGAAGTTGTGCCCATTTCATCATCATCTCTTGGTGGCTGTGGTGAGTGAGTGAGTGAGTGAGTGAGTGAGTGAAGGTGCTGCTTTGGATGATAGAAGTTGTGCCCATTTCATCATCATCTGTTGGTGGCTGTGAGTGAGTGGGTGAGTGAGTGAGTGACTGAGTGAGTGAGTGAAGGTGCTGCTTTGGATGATAGAAGTTGTGCCCATTTCATCATCATCTGTTGGTGGCTGTGAGTGAGTGAGTGAGTGAGTGAGTGAGTGAGTGAGTGAGTGAGTGAAGGTGCTGCTTTGGATGATAGAAGTTGTGCCCATTTCATCATCATCTGTTGGTGGCTGTGAGTGAGTGAGTGAGTGAGTGAGTGAGTGAGTGAGTGAGTGAAGGTGCTGCTTTGGATGATAGAAGTTGTGCCCATTTCATCATCATCTTTTGGTGGCTGTGAGTGAGTGGGTGAGTGAGTGAGTGAGTGAGTGAGTGAGTGAAGGTGCTGCTTTGCATGATAGAAGTTGTGCCCATTTCATCATCATCTGTTGGTGGCTGTGACTTGTGAGTGAGTGAATGAGTGAGTGAGTGAAGGTCCTGCTTTGGATGACAGAAGTTGTGCCCATTTCATCATCATCTGTTGGTGGCTCTGAGTGAGTAAGTGAGTGAACGAGTGAGTGAAGGTGCTGCTTTGGATGATAGAAGTTGTGCCCAATTCATCATCATCTCTTGGTGGCTGTGAGTGAGTGAGTGAGTTAGTGAGTGAGTGAAGGTGCTGCTTTGGATGATAGAAGTTGTGCCCAATTCGTCATCATCTGTTGGTGGCTGTGAGTGAGTGAGTGAGTGAGTGAGTGAGTGAGTGAGTGAGTGAGTGAAGGTGCTGCTTTGGCTGCTAGAAGTTGTGCCCATTTCATCATCATCTGTTGGTGGCTGTGGTGAGTGAGTGAGTGAGTGAGTGAGTGAGTGAGTGAAGGTGCTGCTTTGGATGATAGAAGTTGTGCCCATTTCATCATCATCTGTTGGTGGCTGTGAGTGACTTGTGAGTGAGTGAGTGAGTGAGTGAGTGAAGGTGCTGCTTTGGCTGCTAGAAGTTGTGCCCATTTCATCATCATCTGTTGGTGGCTGTGGTGAGTGAGTGAGTGAGTGAGTGAGTGAGTGAGTGAGTGAAGGTGCTGCTTTGGATGATAGAAGTTGTGCCCATTTCATCATCATCTGTTGGTGGCTGTGAGTGAGTGGGTGAGTGAGTGAGTGACTGAGTGAGTGAAGGTGCTGCTTTGGATGATAGAAGTTGTGCCCATTTCATCATCATCTGTTGGTGGCTGTGAGTGAGTGAGTGAGTGAGTGAAGGTGCTGCTTTGGATGATAGAAGTTGTGCCCATTTCATCATCATCTGTTGGTGGCTGTGAGTGAGTGGGTGAGTGAGTGAGTGAGTGAGTGAGTGAGTGAGTGAAGGTGCTGCTTTGGATGATAGAAGTTGTGCCCATTTCATCATCATCTGTTGGTGGCTGTGAGTGAGTGAGTGAGTGAGTGAGTGAGTGAGTGAAGGTGCTGCTTTGGATGATAGAAGTTGTGCCCATTTCATCATCATCTGTTGGTGGCTGTGAGTGAGTGAGTGAGTGAGTGAGTGAGTGAGTGAGTGAAGGTGCTGCTTTGGATGATAGAAGTTGTGCCCATTTCATCATCATCTGTTGGTGGCTGTGAGTGAGTGAGTGAGTGAGTGAGTGAGTGAGTGAGTGAGTGAAGGTGCTGCTTTGGATGACACAAGTTGTGCCCATTTCATCATCATCTGTTGGTGGCTGTGAGTGAGTGAGTGAGTGAGTGAGTGAGTGAGTGAGTGAAGGTGCTGCTTTGGATGATAGAAGTTGTGCCCATTTCATCATCATCTGTTGGTGGCTGTGAGTGAGTGAGTGAGTGAGTGAACGAGTGAGTGAGTGAGTGAGTGAGTGAGTGAAGGTGCTGCTTTGGCTGCTAGAAGTTGTGCCCATTTCATCATCATCTGTTGGTGGCTGTGAGTGACTTGTGAGTGAGTGAGTGAGTGAGTGAGTGAGTGAAGGTGCTGCTTTGGCTGCTACAAGTTGTGCCCATTTCATCATCTTCTGTTGGTGGCTGTGAGTGAGTGAGTGATTGAGTGAGTGATTGAGTGAGTGAAGGTGCTGCTTTGGATGATAGAAGTTGTGCCCATTTCATCATCATCTCTTGGTGGCTATGAGTGACTTGTGAGTGATTGAGTGAGTGAGTGAGTGAAGGTGCTGCTTTGGATGATGGAAGTTGTGCCCATTTCATCATCATCTGTTGGTGGCTGTGAGTGAGTGAGTGAGTGAGGGAGTGAGTGAGTGAGGGAGTGAGTGAGTGAAGGTGCTGCTTTGGATGATAGAAGTTGTGCCCATTTCATCATCATCTGTTGGTGCCTGTGAGTGAGTGAGTGAGGGAGTGAGTGAGTGAGGGAGTGAGTGAGTGAGTGAGTGAGTGAAGGTGCTGCTTTGGATGATAGAAGTTGTGCCCATTTCATCATCATCTGTTGGTGGCTGTGAGTGACTTGTGAGTGAGTGAGTGAGTGAGTGAAGGTGCTGCTTTGGCTGCTAGAAGTTGTGCCCATTTCATCATCATCTGTTGGTGGCTGTGGTGAGTGAGTGAGTGAGTGAAGGTGCTGCTTTGGATGACAGAAGTTGTGCCCATTTC
>CM050689.1:12631207-12638707 GCA_027574665.1 Rhynochetos jubatus | reverse complement strand
AGTGAGTGAGTGAGTTAGTGAGTGAGTGAAGGTGCTGCTTTGGATGACAGAAGTTGTGCCCATTTCATCATCATCGGTTGGTGGCTCTGAGTGAGTGAGTGAGTGAACGAGTGAGTGAGTGAGTGAGTGAAGGTGCTGCTTTGGATGATAGAAGTTGTGCCCATTTCATCATCATCTGTTGGTGGCTGTGAGTGACTTGTGAGTGAGTGAGTGAGTGAGTGAGTGAAGGTCCTGCTTTGGATGATAGAAGTTGTGCCCATTTCATCATCATCTCTTGGTGGCAGTGAGTGACTTGTGAGTGAGCGAGTGAGTGAGTGAGTGAGTGAAGGTGCTGCTTTGGATGATAGAAGTTGTGCCCATTTCATCATCATCTGTTGGTGGCTGTGAGTCACTTGTGAGTGAGTGAGTGAGTGAGTGAGTGAGTGAAGGTGCTGCTTTGGATGATAGAAGTTGTGCCCATTTCATCATCATCTGTTGGTGGCTGTGAGTGAGTGAGTGAGTGAGTGAGTGAGTGAGTGAGTGAGTGAAGGTGCTGCTTTGGATGATAGAAGTTGTGCCCATTTCATCATCATCTGTTGGTGGCTGTGAGTGACTTGTGAGTGAGTGAGTGAGTGAGTGAGTGAGTGAGTGAAGGTGCTGCTTTGGCTGCTAGAAGTTGTGCCCATTTCATCATCATCTCTTGGTGGCTGTGGTGAGTGAGTGAGTGAGTGAGTGAGTGAGTGAAGGTGCTGCTTTGGATGATAGAAGTTGTGCCCATTTCATCATCATCTGTTGGTGGCTGTGAGTGAGTGGGTGAGTGAGTGAGTGACTGAGTGAGTGAGTGAAGGTGCTGCTTTGGATGATAGAAGTTGTGCCCATTTCATCATGATCTGTTGGTGGCTGTGAGTGAGTGAGTGAGTGAGTGAGTGAGTGAAGGTGCTGCTTTGGATGATAGAAGTTGTGCCCATTTCATCATCATCTGTTGGTGGCTGTGAGTGAGTGAGTGAGTGAGTGAGTGAGTGAGTGAGTGAGTGAAGGTGCTGCTTTGGATGATAGAAGTTGTGCCCATTTCATCATCATCTTTTGGTGGCTGTGAGTGAGTGGGTGAGTGAGTGAGTGAGTGAGTGAGTGAGTGAGTGAGTGAGTGAAGGTGCTGCTTTGCATGATAGAAGTTGTGCCCATTTCATCATCATCTGTTGGTGGCTGTGACTTGTGAGTGAGTGAATGAGTGAGTGAGTGAAGGTGCTGCTTTGGATGACAGAAGTTGTGCCCATTTCATCATCATCTGTTGGTGGCTCTGAGTGAGTAAGTGAGTGAACGAGTGAGTGAAGGTGCTGCTTTGGATGATAGAAGTTGTGCCCAATTCATCATCATCTCTTGGTGGCTGTGAGTGAGTGAGTGAGTTAGTGAGTGAGTGAAGGTGCTGCTTTGGATGATAGAAGTTGTGCCCAATTCGTCATCATCTGTTGGTGGCTGTGAGTGAGTGAGTGAGTGAGTGAGTGAGTGAGTGAAGGTGCTGCTTTGGCTGCTAGAAGTTGTGCCCATTTCATCATCATCTGTTGGTGGCTGTGACTTGTGAGTGAATGAGTGAGTGAGTGAAGGTGCTGCTTTGGATGACAGAAGTTGTGCCCATTTCATCATCATCGGTTGGTGGCTCTGAGTGAGTGAGTGAGTGAACGAGTGAGTGAGTGAGTGAGTGAAGGTGCTGCTTTGGATGATAGAAGTTGTGCCCATTTCATCATCATCTGTTGGTGGCTGTGAGTGACTTGTGAGTGAGTGAGTGAGTGAGTGAGTGAAGGTCCTGCTTTGGATGATAGAAGTTGTGCCCATTTCATCATCATCTCTTGGTGGCTGTGAGTGACTTGTGAGTGAGCGAGTGAGTGAGTGAGTGTGTGAAGGTGCTGCTTTGGATGATAGAAGTTGTGCCCATTTCATCATCATCTGTTGGTGGCTGTGAGTCACTTGTGAGTGAGTGAGTGAGTGAGTGAGTGAGTGAGTGAGTGAAGGTGCTGCTTTGGATGATAGAAGTTGTGCCCATTTCATCATCATCTGTTGGTGGCTGTGAGTGACTTGTGAGTGAGTGAGTGAGTGAGTGAGTGAGTGAAGGTGCTGCTTTGGCTGCTAGAAGTTGTGCCCATTTCATCATCATCTCTTGGTGGCTGTGGTGAGTGAGTGAGTGAGTGAGTGAGTGAGTGAGTGAAGGTGCTGCTTTGGATGACAGAAGTTGTGCCCATTTCATCATCATCGGTTGGTGGCTCTGAGTGAGTGAGTGAGTGAACGAGTGAGTGAGTGAGTGAGTGAAGGTGCTGCTTTGGATGATAGAAGTTGTGCCCATTTCATCATCATCTGTTGGTGGCTCTGAGTGACTTGTGAGTGAGTGAGTGAGTGAGTGAGTGAAGGTCCTGCTTTGGATGATAGAAGTTGTGCCCATTTCATCATCATCTCTTGGTGGCAGTGAGTGACTTGTGAGTGAGCGAGTGAGTGAGTGAGTGAGTGAAGGTGCTGCTTTGGATGATAGAAGTTGTGCCCATTTCATCATCATCTGTTGGTGGCTGTGAGTGAGTGGGTGAGTGAGTGAGTGACTGAGTGAGTGAGTGAAGGTGCTGCTTTGGATGATAGAAGTTGTGCCCATTTCATCATCATCTGTTGGTGGCTGTGAGTGAGTGAGTGAGTGAGTGAGTGAGTGAGTGAAGGTGCTGCTTTGGATGATAGAAGTTGTGCCCATTTCATCATCATCTGTTGGTGGCTGTGAGTGAGTGAGTGAGTGAGTGAGTGAGTGATTGAAGGTGCTGCTTTGCATGATAGAAGTTGTGCCCATTTCATCATCATCTGTTGGTGGCTGTGACTTGTGAGTGAGTGAATGAGTGAGTGAGTGAAGGTGCTGCTTTGGATGACAGAAGTTGTGCCCATTTCATCATCATCTGTTGGTGGCTCTGAGTGAGTAAGTGAGTGAACGAGTGAGTGAAGGTGCTGCTTTGGATGATAGAAGTTGTGCCCAATTCATCATCATCTCTTGGTGGCTGTGAGTGAGTGAGTGAGTTAGTGAGTGAGTGAAGGTGCTGCTTTGGATGACAGAAGTTGTGCCCATTTCATCATCATCGGTTGGTGGCTCTGAGTGAGTGAGTGAGTGAACGAGTGAGTGAGTGAGTGAGTGAAGGTGCTGCTTTGGATGATAGAAGTTGTGCCCATTTCATCATCATCTGTTGGTGGCTGTGAGTGACTTGTGAGTGAGTGAGTGAGTGAGTGAGTGAAGGTCCTGCTTTGGATGATAGAAGTTGTGCCCATTTCATCATCATCTCTTGGTGGCAGTGAGTGACTTGTGAGTGAGCGAGTGAGTGAGTGAGTGAGTGAAGGTGCTGCTTTGGATGATAGAAGTTGTGCCCATTTCATCATCATCTGTTGGTGGCTGTGAGTCACTTGTGAGTGAGTGAGTGAGTGAGTGAGTGAGTGAAGGTGCTGCTTTGGATGATAGAAGTTGTGCCCATTTCATCATCATCTGTTGGTGGCTGTGAGTGAGTGAGTGAGTGAGTGAGTGAGTGAGTGAGTGAGTGAAGGTGCTGCTTTGGATGATAGAAGTTGTGCCCATTTCATCATCATCTGTTGGTGGCTGTGAGTGACTTGTGAGTGAGTGAGTGAGTGAGTGAGTGAGTGAAGGTGCTGCTTTGGCTGCTAGAAGTTGTGCCCATTTCATCATCATCTCTTGGTGGCTGTGGTGAGTGAGTGAGTGAGTGAGTGAGTGAGTGAGTGAGTGAAGGTGCTGCTTTGGATGATAGAAGTTGTGCCCATTTCATCATCATCTGTTGGTGGCTGTGAGTGAGTGGGTGAGTGAGTGAGTGACTGAGTGAGTGAGTGAAGGTGCTGCTTTGGATGATAGAAGTTGTGCCCATTTCATCATGATCTGTTGGTGGCTGTGAGTGAGTGAGTGAGTGAGTGAGTGAGTGAAGGTGCTGCTTTGGATGATAGAAGTTGTGCCCATTTCATCATCATCTGTTGGTGGCTGTGAGTGAGTGAGTGAGTGAGTGAGTGAGTGAGTGAGTGAAGGTGCTGCTTTGGATGATAGAAGTTGTGCCCATTTCATCATCATCTTTTGGTGGCTGTGAGTGAGTGGGTGAGTGAGTGAGTGAGTGAGTGAGTGAGTGAGTGAAGGTGCTGCTTTGCATGATAGAAGTTGTGCCCATTTCATCATCATCTGTTGGTGGCTGTGACTTGTGAGTGAGTGAATGAGTGAGTGAGTGAAGGTGCTGCTTTGGATGACAGAAGTTGTGCCCATTTCATCATCATCTGTTGGTGGCTCTGAGTGAGTAAGTGAGTGAACGAGTGAGTGAAGGTGCTGCTTTGGATGATAGAAGTTGTGCCCAATTCATCATCATCTCTTGGTGGCTGTGAGTGAGTGAGTGAGTTAGTGAGTGAGTGAAGGTGCTGCTTTGGATGATAGAAGTTGTGCCCAATTCGTCATCATCTGTTGGTGGCTGTGAGTGAGTGAGTGAGTGAGTGAGTGAGTGAGTGAAGGTGCTGCTTTGGCTGCTAGAAGTTGTGCCCATTTCATCATCATCTGTTGGTGGCTGTGGTGAGTGAGTGAGTGAGTGAGTGAGTGAGTGAGTGAAGGTGCTGCTTTGGATGATAGAAGTTGTGCCCATTTCATCATCATCTGTTGGTGGCTGTGAGTGACTTGTGAGTGAGTGAGTGAGTGAGTGAGTGAGTGAAGGTGCTGCTTTGGCTGCTAGAAGTTGTGCCCATTTCATCATCATCTGTTGGTGGCTGTGGTGAGTGAGTGAGTGAGTGAGTGAGTGAGTGAGTGAGTGAGTGAAGGTGCTGCTTTGGATGATAGAAGTTGTGCCCATTTCATCATCATCTGTTGGTGGCTGTGAGTGAGTGGGTGAGTGAGTGAGTGACTGAGTGAGTGAAGGTGCTGCTTTGGATGATAGAAGTTGTGCCCAT
The DNA here is from genome assembly GCA_027574665.1 of Rhynochetos jubatus. Classification (NCBI taxonomy): domain Eukaryota; kingdom Metazoa; phylum Chordata; class Aves; order Eurypygiformes; family Rhynochetidae; genus Rhynochetos; species Rhynochetos jubatus. The sequence goes on along the minus strand of CM050689.1, from coordinate 12,633,790 downwards.
TTCATCATCATCTGTTGGTGGCTGTGAGTGAGTGAGTGAGTGAGTGAAGGTGCTGCTTTGGATGATAGAAGTTGTGCCCAATTCATCATCATCTGTTGGTGGCTGTGAGTGAGTGGGTGAGTGAGTGAGTGAGTGAGTGAGTGAGTGAGTGAGTGAGTGAAGGTGCTGCTTTGGATGATAGAAGTTGTGCCCATTTCATCATCATCTGTTGGTGGCTGTGAGTGAGTGAGTGAGTGAGTGAGTGAGTGAGTGAGTGAGTGAAGGTGCTGCTTTGGATGATAGAAGTTGTGCCCATTTCATCATCATCTGTTGGTGGCTGTGAGTGAGTGAGTGAGTGAGTGAGTGAGTGAGTGAGTGAGTGAAGGTGCTGCTTTGGATGACACAAGTTGTGCCCATTTCATCATCATCTGTTGGTGGCTGTGAGTGAGTGAGTGAGTGAGTGAGTGAGTGAGTGAGTGAAGGTGCTGCTTTGGATGATAGAAGTTGTGCCCATTTCATCATCATCTGTTGGTGGCTGTGAGTGAGTGAGTGAGTGAACGAGTGAGTGAGTGAGTGAGTGAAGGTGCTGCTTTGGCTGCTAGAAGTTGTGCCCATTTCATCATCATCTGTTGGTGGCTGTGAGTGACTTGTGAGTGAGTGAGTGAGTGAGTGAGTGAGTGAGTGAAGGTGCTGCTTTGGCTGCTACAAGTTGTGCCCATTTCATCATCTTCTGTTGGTGGCTGTGAGTGAGTGAGTGATTGAGTGAGTGATTGAGTGAGTGAAGGTGCTGCTTTGGATGATAGAAGTTGTGCCCATTTCATCATCATCTCTTGGTGGCTATGAGTGACTTGTGAGTGATTGAGTGAGTGAGTGAGTGAAGGTGCTGCTTTGGATGATGGAAGTTGTGCCCATTTCATCATCATCTGTTGGTGGCTGTGAGTGAGTGAGTGAGTGAGGGAGTGAGTGAGTGAGTGAGTGAGTGAAGGTGCTGCTTTGGATGATAGAAGTTGTGCCCATTTCATCATCATCTGTTGGTGCCTGTGAGTGAGTGAGTGAGGGAGTGAGTGAGTGAGTGAGTGAAGGTGCTGCTTTGGATGATAGAAGTTGTGCCCATTTCATCATCATCTGTTGGTGGCTGTGAGTGACTTGTGAGTGAGTGAGTGAGTGAGTGAAGGTGCTGCTTTGGATGATAGAAGTTGGGACAATTTCATCATCATCTGTTGGTGGCTGTGGTGAGTGAGTGAGTGAGTGAAGGTGCTGCTTTGGATGACAGAAGTTGTGCCCATTTCATCATCATCTGTTGGTGGCTGTGAGTGAGTGAGTGAGTGAGTGAGTGAGTGAGTGAGTGAGTGAAGGTGCTGCTTTGGCTGCTAGAAGTTGTGCCCATTTCATCATCATCTCTTGGTGGCTGTGGTGAGTGAGTGAGTGAGTGAAGGTGCTGCTTTAGATGATAGAAGTTGTGCCCATTTCATCATCATCTGTTGGTGGCTGTGAGTGAGTGAGTGAGTGAGTGAGTGAGTGAGTGAGTGAAGGTGCTGCTTTGGATGACAGAAGTTGTGCCCATTTCATCATCATCTGTTGGTGGCTGTGAGTGAGTGAGTGAGTGAGTGAGTGAGTGAGTGAGTGAGTGAAGGTGCTGCTTTGGATGATAGAAGTTGTGCCCATTTCATCATCATCTGTTGGTGGCTGTGAGTGACTTGTGAGTGAGTGAGTGAGTGAGTGAAGGTGCTGCTTTGAATGACACAAGTTTTGCCCATTTCATCATCATCTGTTGGTGGCTGTGACTTGTGAGTGAGTGAATGAGTGAGTGAGTGAAGGTGCTGCTTTGGATGACAGAAGTTGTGCCCATTTCATCATCATCGGTTGGTGGCTCTGAGTGAGTGAGTGAGTGAGTGAGTGAGTGAGTGAAGGTGCTGCTTTGGATGATAGAAGTTGTGCCCATTTCATCATCATCTGTTGGTGGCTGTGAGTGAGTGAGTTAGTGAGTGAGTGAGTGAAGGTGCTGCTTTGGATGATAGAAGTTGTGACCAATTCGTCATCATGTGTTGGTGGCTGTGAGTGAGTGAGTGAGTGAGTGAGTGAGGGTGCTGCTTTGGATGACAGAAGTTGTGCCCATTTCATCATCATCTGTTGGTGGCTGTGAGTGAGTGAGTGAGTGAGTGAGTGAAGGTGCTGCTTTGGATGATAGAAGTTGTGCCCATTTCATCATCATCTGTTGGTGGCTGTGAGTGACTTGTGAGTGAGTGAGTGAGTGAGTGAAGGTGCTGCTTTGAATGACACAAGTTTTGCCCATTTCATCATCATCTGTTGGTGGCTGTGACTTGTGAGTGAGTGAATGAGTGAGTGAGTGAAGGTGCTGCTTTGGATGACAGAAGTTGTGCCCATTTCATCATCATCGGTTGGTGGCTCTGAGTGAGTGAGTGAGTGAGTGAGTGAGTGAGTGAGTGAGTGAAGGTGCTGCTTTGGATGATAGAAGTTGTGCCCATTTCATCATCATCTGTTGGTGGCTGTGAGTGAGTGAGTTAGTGAGTGAGTGAGTGAAGGTGCTGCTTTGGATGATAGAAGTTGTGACCAATTCGTCATCATGTGTTGGTGGCTGTGAGT
>CM050689.1:12618707-12626207 GCA_027574665.1 Rhynochetos jubatus | reverse complement strand
GTGCCCAATTCGTCATCATGTGTTGGTGGCTGTGAGTGAGTGAGTGAGTGAGTGAGTGAGTGAGTGAGTGAAGGTGCTGCTTTGGCTGCTAGAAGTTATGCCCATTTCATCATCATCTGTTGGTGGCTGTGAGTGACGAGTGAGTGAGTGAGTGAGTGAATGAGTGAGTGAAGGTGCTGCTTTGGATGATAGAAGTTGTGCCCATTTCATCATCATCTGTTGGTGGCTGTGGTGAGTGAGTGAGTGAGTGAGTGAGTGAAGGTGCTGCTTTGGATGACAGAAGTTGTGCCCATTTCATCATCATCTGTTGGTGGCTGTGAGTGAGTGGGTGAGTGAGTGAGTGAGTGAGTGAAGGTGCTGCTTTGGATGATAGAAGTTGTGCCCATTTCATCATCATCTGTTGGTGGCTGTGAGTGAGTGAGTGAGTGAAGGTGCTGCTTTGGATGATAGAAGTTGTGCCCATTTCATCATCATCTGTTGGTGGCTGTGAGTGAGTGGGTGAGTGAGTGAGTGAGTGAGTGAGTGAGTGAGTGAGTGAAGGTGCTGCTTTGGATGATAGAAGTTGTGCCCATTTCATCATCATCTGTTGGTGGCTGTGAGTGAGTGAGTGAGTGAGTGAGTGAAGGTGCTGCTTTGGATGATAGAAGTTGTGCCCATTTCATCATCATCTGTTGGTGGCTGTGAGTGAGTGGGTGAGTGAGTGAGTGAGTGAGTGAGTGAGTGAGTGAGTGAGTGAAGGTGCTGCTTTGGATGATAGAAGTTGTGCCCATTTCATCATCATCTGTTGGTGGCTCTGAGTGAGTGAGTGAGTGAGTGAGTGAGTGAGTGAGTGAAGGTGCTGCTTTGGATGATAGAAGTTGTGCCCATTTCATCATCATCTGTTGGTGGCTCTGAGTGAGTGAGTGAGTGAGTGAACGAGTGAGTGAGTGAGTGAGTGAGTGAGTGAAGGTGCTGCTTTGGATGATAGAAGTTGTGCCCATTTCATCATCATCTTTTGGTGGCTGTGAGTGAGTGGGTGAGTGAGTGAGTGAGTGAGTGAGTGAGTGAGTGAAGGTGCTGCTTTGGATGATAGAAGTTGTGCCCATTTCATCATCATCTGTTGGTGGCTGTGACTTGTGAGTGAGTGAATAAGTGAGTGAGTGAAGGTGCTGCTTTGGATGACAGAAGTTGTGCCCATTTCATCATCATCGGTTGGTGGCTCTGAGTGAGTAAGTGAGTGAACGAGTGAGTGAAGGTGCTGCTTTGGATGATAGAAGTTGTGACCATTTCATCATCATCTGTTGGTGGCTGTGAGTGAGTGAGTTAGTGAGTGAGTGAGTGAAGGTGCTCCTTTGGATGATAGAAGTTGTGCCCAATTCGTCATCATGTGTTGGTGGCTGTGAGTGAGTGAGTGAGTGAGTGAGTGAGTGAGTGAGTGAAGGTGCTGCTTTGGCTGCTAGAAGTTATGCCCATTTCATCATCATCTGTTGGTGGCTGTGAGTGACGAGTGAGTGAGTGAGTGAGTGAGTGAATGAGTGAGTGAAGGTGCTGCTTTGGATGATAGAAGTTGTGCCCATTTCATCATCATCTGTTGGTGGCTGTGGTGAGTGAGTGAGTGAGTGAGTGAGTGAGTGAGTGAGTGAAGGTGCTGCTTTGGATGACAGAAGTTGTGCCCATTTCATCATCATCTGTTGGTGGCTGTGAGTGAGTGGGTGAGTGAGTGAGTGAGTGAGTGAAGGTGCTGCTTTGGATGATAGAAGTTGTGCCCATTTCATCATCATCTGTTGGTGGCTGTGAGTGAGTGAGTGAGGGAGTGAGTGAGTGAAGGTGCTGCTTTGGATGATAGAAGTTGTGCCCATTTCATCATCATCTGTTGGTGGCTGTGAGTGAGTGAGTGAGGGAGTGAGTGAGTGAGTGAGTGAGTGAAGGTGCTGCTTTGGATGATAGAAGTTGTGCCCATTTCATCATCATCTGTTGGTGGCTGTGAGTGAGTGAGTGAGTGAGTGAGTGAAGGTGCTGCTTTGGATGATAGAAGTTGTGCCCATTTCATCATCATCTGTTGGTGGCTGTGAGTGAGTGAGTGAGTGAGTGAGTGAGTGAGTGAGTGAGTGAAGGTGCTGCTTTGGATGATAGAAGTTGTGCCCATTTCATCATCATCTTTTGGTGGCTGTGAGTGAGTGGGTGAGTGAGTGAGTGAGTGAGTGAGTGAGTGAGTGAAGGTGCTGCTTTGCATGATAGAAGTTGTGCCCATTTCATCATCATCTGTTGGTGGCTGTGACTTGTGAGTGAGTGAATGAGTGAGTGAGTGAAGGTGCTGCTTTGGATGACAGAAGTTGTGCCCATTTCATCATCATCTGTTGGTGGCTCTGAGTGAGTAAGTGAGTGAACGAGTGAGTGAAGGTGCTGCTTTGGATGATAGAAGTTGTGCCCAATTCATCATCATCTCTTGGTGGCTGTGAGTGAGTGAGTGAGTTAGTGAGTGAGTGAAGGTGCTGCTTTGGATGATAGAAGTTGTGCCCAATTCGTCATCATCTGTTGGTGGCTGTGAGTGAGTGAGTGAGTGAGTGAGTGAGTGAAGGTGCTGCTTTGGCTGCTAGAAGTTGTGCCCATTTCATCATCATCTGTTGGTGGCTGTGACTTGTGAGTGAATGAGTGAGTGAGTGAAGGTGCTGCTTTGGATGACAGAAGTTGTGCCCATTTCATCATCATCGGTTGGTGGCTCTGAGTGAGTGAGTGAGTGAACGAGTGAGTGAGTGAGTGAGTGAAGGTGCTGCTTTGGATGATAGAAGTTGTGCCCATTTCATCATCATCTGTTGGTGGCTGTGAGTGACTTGTGAGTGAGTGAGTGAGTGAGTGAGTGAGTGAAGGTCCTGCTTTGGATGATAGAAGTTGTGCCCATTTCATCATCATCTCTTGGTGGCTGTGAGTGACTTGTGAGTGAGCGAGTGAGTGAGTGAGTGTGTGAAGGTGCTGCTTTGGATGATAGAAGTTGTGCCCATTTCATCATCATCTGTTGGTGGCTGTGAGTCACTTGTGAGTGAGTGAGTGAGTGAGTGAGTGAGTGAGTGAGTGAGTGAAGGTGCTGCTTTGGATGATAGAAGTTGTGCCCATTTCATCATCATCTGTTGGTGGCTGTGAGTGACTTGTGAGTGAGTGAGTGAGTGAGTGAGTGAGTGAAGGTGCTGCTTTGGCTGCTAGAAGTTGTGCCCATTTCATCATCATCTCTTGGTGGCTGTGGTGAGTGAGTGAGTGAGTGAGTGAGTGAGTGAGTGAAGGTGCTGCTTTGGATGACAGAAGTTGTGCCCATTTCATCATCATCGGTTGGTGGCTCTGAGTGAGTGAGTGAGTGAACGAGTGAGTGAGTGAGTGAGTGAAGGTGCTGCTTTGGATGATAGAAGTTGTGCCCATTTCATCATCATCTGTTGGTGGCTGTGAGTGACTTGTGAGTGAGTGAGTGAGTGAGTGAGTGAAGGTGCTGCTTTGGATGATAGAAGTTGTGCCCATTTCATCATCATCTCTTGGTGGCAGTGAGTGACTTGTGAGTGAGCGAGTGAGTGAGTGAGTGAGTGAAGGTGCTGCTTTGGATGATAGAAGTTGTGCCCATTTCATCATCATCTGTTGGTGGCTGTGAGTGAGTGGGTGAGTGAGTGAGTGACTGAGTGAGTGAGTGAAGGTGCTGCTTTGGATGATAGAAGTTGTGCCCATTTCATCATCATCTGTTGGTGGCTGTGAGTGAGTGAGTGAGTGAGTGAGTGAGTGAGTGAGTGAAGGTGCTGCTTTGGATGATAGAAGTTGTGCCCATTTCATCATCATCTGTTGGTGGCTGTGAGTGAGTGAGTGAGTGAGTGAGTGAGTGAGTGATTGAAGGTGCTGCTTTGCATGATAGAAGTTGTGCCCATTTCATCATCATCTGTTGGTGGCTGTGACTTGTGAGTGAGTGAATGAGTGAGTGAGTGAAGGTGCTGCTTTGGATGACAGAAGTTGTGCCCATTTCATCATCATCTGTTGGTGGCTCTGAGTGAGTAAGTGAGTGAACGAGTGAGTGAAGGTGCTGCTTTGGATGATAGAAGTTGTGCCCAATTCATCATCATCTCTTGGTGGCTGTGAGTGAGTGAGTGAGTTAGTGAGTGAGTGAAGGTGCTGCTTTGGATGACAGAAGTTGTGCCCATTTCATCATCATCGGTTGGTGGCTCTGAGTGAGTGAGTGAGTGAACGAGTGAGTGAGTGAGTGAGTGAAGGTGCTGCTTTGGATGATAGAAGTTGTGCCCATTTCATCATCATCTGTTGGTGGCTGTGAGTGACTTGTGAGTGAGTGAGTGAGTGAGTGAGTGAAGGTCCTGCTTTGGATGATAGAAGTTGTGCCCATTTCATCATCATCTCTTGGTGGCAGTGAGTGACTTGTGAGTGAGCGAGTGAGTGAGTGAGTGAGTGAAGGTGCTGCTTTGGATGATAGAAGTTGTGCCCATTTCATCATCATCTGTTGGTGGCTGTGAGTCACTTGTGAGTGAGTGAGTGAGTGAGTGAGTGAGTGAAGGTGCTGCTTTGGATGATAGAAGTTGTGCCCATTTCATCATCATCTGTTGGTGGCTGTGAGTGAGTGAGTGAGTGAGTGAGTGAGTGAGTGAGTGAGTGAAGGTGCTGCTTTGGATGATAGAAGTTGTGCCCATTTCATCATCATCTGTTGGTGGCTGTGAGTGACTTGTGAGTGAGTGAGTGAGTGAGTGAGTGAGTGAAGGTGCTGCTTTGGCTGCTAGAAGTTGTGCCCATTTCATCATCATCTCTTGGTGGCTGTGGTGAGTGAGTGAGTGAGTGAGTGAGTGAGTGAGTGAAGGTGCTGCTTTGGATGATAGAAGTTGTGCCCATTTCATCATCATCTGTTGGTGGCTGTGAGTGAGTGGGTGAGTGAGTGAGTGACTGAGTGAGTGAGTGAAGGTGCTGCTTTGGATGATAGAAGTTGTGCCCATTTCATCATGATCTGTTGGTGGCTGTGAGTGAGTGAGTGAGTGAGTGAGTGAGTGAGTGAAGGTGCTGCTTTGGATGATAGAAGTTGTGCCCATTTCATCATCATCTGTTGGTGGCTGTGAGTGAGTGAGTGAGTGAGTGAGTGAGTGAGTGAGTGAGTGAAGGTGCTGCTTTGGATGATAGAAGTTGTGCCCATTTCATCATCATCTGTTGGTGGCTGTGAGTGAGTGGGTGAGTGAGTGAGTGAGTGAGTGAGTGAGTGAGTGAAGGTGCTGCTTTGCATGATAGAAGTTGTGCCCATTTCATCATCATCTGTTGGTGGCTGTGACTTGTGAGTGAGTGAATGAGTGAGTGAGTGAAGGTGCTGCTTTGGATGACAGAAGTTGTGCCCATTTCATCATCATCTGTTGGTGGCTCTGAGTGAGTAAGTGAGTGAACGAGTGAGTGAAGGTGCTGCTTTGGATGATAGAAGTTGTGCCCAATTCATCATCATCTCTTGGTGGCTGTGAGTGAGTGAGTGAGTTAGTGAGTGAGTGAAGGTGCTGCTTTGGATGATAGAAGTTGTGCCCAATTCGTCATCATCTGTTGGTGGCTGTGAGTGAGTGAGTGAGTGAGTGAGTGAGTGAAGGTGCTGCTTTGGCTGCTAGAAGTTGTGCCCATTTCATCATCATCTGTTGGTGGCTGTGGTGAGTGAGTGAGTGAGTGAGTGAGTGAGTGAGTGAAGGTGCTGCTTTGGATGATAGAAGTTGTGCCCATTTCATCATCATCTGTTGGTGGCTGTGAGTGACTTGTGAGTGAGTGAGTGAGTGAGTGAGTGAGTGAAGGTGCTGCTTTGGCTGCTAGAAGTTGTGCCCATTTCATCATCATCTGTTGGTGGCTGTGGTGAGTGAGTGAGTGAGTGAGTGAGTGAGTGAGTGAAGGTGCTGCTTTGGATGATAGAAGTTGTGCCCATTTCATCATCATCTGTTGGTGGCTGTGAGTGAGTGGGTGAGTGAGTGAGTGACTGAGTGAGTGAAGGTGCTGCTTTGGATGATAGAAGTTGTGCCCATTTCATCATCATCTGTTGGTGGCTGTGAGTGAGTGAGTGAGTGAGTGAAGGTGCTGCTTTGGATGATAGAAGTTGTGCCCAATTCATCATCATCTGTTGGTGGCTGTGAGTGAGTGGGTGAGTGAGTGAGTGAGTGAGTGAGTGAGTGAGTGAGTGAAGGTGCTGCTTTGGATGATAGAAGTTGTGCCCATTTCATCATCATCTGTTGGTGGCTGTGAGTGAGTGAGTGAGTGAGTGAGTGAGTGAGTGAGTGAAGGTGCTGCTTTGGATGATAGAAGTTGTGCCCATTTCATCATCATCTGTTGGTGGCTGTGAGTGAGTGAGTGAGTGAGTGAGTGAGTGAGTGAAGGTGCTGCTTTGGATGACACAAGTTGTGCCCATTTCATCATCATCTGTTGGTGGCTGTGAGTGAGTGAGTGAGTGAGTGAGTGAGTGAGTGAAGGTGCTGCTTTGGATGATAGAAGTTGTGCCCATTTCATCATCATCTGTTGGTGGCTGTGAGTGAGTGAGTGAGTGAACGAGTGAGTGAGTGAGTGAGTGAAGGTGCTGCTTTGGCTGCTAGAAGTTGTGCCCATTTCATCATCATCTGTTGGTGGCTGTGAGTGACTTGTGAGTGAGTGAGTGAGTGAGTGAGTGAGTGAGTGAAGGTGCTGCTTTGGCTGCTACAAGTTGTGCCCATTTCATCATCTTCTGTTGGTGGCTGTGAGTGAGTGAGTGATTGAGTGAGTGATTGAGTGAGTGAAGGTGCTGCTTTGGATGATAGAAGTTGTGCCCATTTCATCATCATCTCTTGGTGGCTATGAGTGACTTGTGAGTGATTGAGTGAGTGAGTGAGTGAAGGTGCTGCTTTGGATGATGGAAGTTGTGCCCATTTCATCATCATCTGTTGGTGGCTGTGAGTGAGTGAGTGAGTGAGGGAGTGAGTGAGTGAGTGAGTGAGTGAAGGTGCTGCTTTGGATGATAGAAGTTGTGCCCATTTCATCATCATCTGTTGGTGCCTGTGAGTGAGTGAGTGAGGGAGTGAGTGAGTGAGTGAGTGAAGGTGCTGCTTTGGATGATAGAAGTTGTGCCCATTTCATCATCATCTGTTGGTGGCTGTGAGTGACTTGTGAGTGAGTGAGTGAGTGAGTGAAGGTGCTGCTTTGGATGATAGAAGTTGGGACAATTTCATCATCATCTGTTGGTGGCTGTGGTGAGTGAGTGAGTGAGTGAAGGTGCTGCTTTGGATGACAGAAGTTGTGCCCATTTCATCATCATCTGTTGGTGGCTGTGAGTGAGTGAGTGAGTGAGTGAGTGAGTGAGTGAGTGAGTGAGTGAAGGTGCTGCTTTGGCTGCTAGAAGTTGTGCCCATTTCATCATCATCTCTTGGTGGCTGTGGTGAGTGAGTGAGTGAGTGAAGGTGCTGCTTTAGATGATAGAAGTTGTGCCCATTTCATCATCATCTGTTGGTGGCTGTGAGTGAGTGAGTGAGTGAGTGAGTGAGTGAGTGAGTGAGTGAGTGAAGGTGCTGC
>CM050689.1:12606207-12611207 GCA_027574665.1 Rhynochetos jubatus | reverse complement strand
TTTGGATGACAGAAGTTGTGCCCATTTCATCATCATCGGTTAGTGGCTCTGAGTGAGTAAGTGAGTGAACGAGTGAGTGAAGGTGCTGCTTTGGATGATAGAAGTTGTGACCATTTCATCATCATCTGTTGGTGGCTGTGAGTGAGTGAGTTAGTGAGTGAGTGAGTGAAGGTGCTCCTTTGGATGATAGAAGTTGTGCCCAATTCGTCATCATGTGTTGGTGGCTGTGAGTGAGTGAGTGAGTGAGTGAGTGAGTGAGTGAGTGAGTGAGTGAAGGTGCTGCTTTGGCTGCTAGAAGTTATGCCCATTTCATCATCATCTGTTGGTGGCTGTGAGTGACGAGTGAGTGAGTGAGTGAGTGAGTGAATGAGTGAGTGAAGGTGCTGCTTTGGATGATAGAAGTTGTGCCCATTTCATCATCATCTGTTGGTGGCTGTGGTGAGTGAGTGAGTGAGTGAGTGAGTGAGTGAGTGAGTGAGTGAAGGTGCTGCTTTGGATGACAGAAGTTGTGCCCATTTCATCATCATCTGTTGGTGGCTGTGAGTGAGTGGGTGAGTGAGTGAGTGAGTGAGTGAAGGTGCTGCTTTGGATGATAGAAGTTGTGCCCATTTCATCATCATCTGTTGGTGGCTGTGAGTGAGTGAGTGAGTGAGTGAGTGAAGGTGCTGCTTTGGATGATAGAAGTTGTGCCCATTTCATCATCATCTGTTGGTGGCTGTGAGTGAGTGGGTGAGTGAGTGAGTGAGTGAGTGAGTGAGTGAAGGTGCTGCTTTGGATGATAGAAGTTGTGCCCATTTCATCATCATCTGTTGGTGGCTGTGAGTGAGTGAGTGAGTGAGTGAGTGAAGGTGCTGCTTTGGATGATAGAAGTTGTGCCCATTTCATCATCATCTGTTGGTGGCTGTGAGTGAGTGAGTGGGTGAGTGAGTGAGTGAGTGAGTGAGTGAGTGAGTGAAGGTGCTGCTTTGGATGATAGAAGTTGTGCCCATTTCATCATCATCTGTTGGTGGCTCTGAGTGAGTGAGTGAGTGAGTGAGTGAGTGAGTGAAGGTGCTGCTTTGGATGATAGAAGTTGTGCCCATTTCATCATCATCTGTTGGTGGCTCTGAGTGAGTGAGTGAGTGAGTGAACGAGTGAGTGAGTGAGTGAGTGAGTGAGTGAAGGTGCTGCTTTGGATGATAGAAGTTGTGTCCATTTCATCATCTGTGGGTGGCTGTGAGTGACTTGTGAGTGAGTGAGTGAGTGAGTGAGTGAGTGAGTGAGTGAAGGTGCTGCTTTGGATGATAGAAGTTGTGCCCATTTCATCATCATCTGTGGTGGCTGTGAGTGACTTGTGAGTGAGTGAGTGAGTGAGTGAGTGAGTGAAGGTGCTGCTTTGGCTGCTAGAAGTTGTGCCCATTTCATCATCATCTGTTGGTGACTGTGAGTGACTTGTGAGTGAGTGAGTGAGTGAGTGAGTGAGTGAAGGTGCTGCTTTGGCTGCTACAAGTTGTGCCCATTTCATCATCATCTGTTGGTGGCTGTGAGTGAGTGAGTGATTGAGTGAGTGAGTGAGTGAGTGAAGGTCCTGCTTTGGATGATAGAAGTTGTGCCCATTTCATCATCATCTGTTGGTGGCTGTGAGTGACTTGCGAGTGAGTGAGTGAGTGAGTGAAGGTGCTGCTTTGAATGACACAAGTTTTGCCCATTTCATCATCATCTGTTGGTGGCTGTGACTTGTGAGTGAGTGAATGAGTGAGTGAGTGAAGGTGCTGCTTTGGATGACAGAAGTTGTGCCCATTTCATCATCATCGGTTGGTGGCTCTGAGTGAGTGAGTGAGTGAGTGAGTGAGTGAGTGAGTGAGTGAGGGAAGGTGCTGCTTTGGATGATAGAAGTTGTGCCCATTTCATCATCATCTGTTGGTGGCTGTGAGTGAGTTGTGAGTGAGTGAGTGAGTGAGTGAGTGAAGGTCCTGCTTTGGATGATAGAAGTTGTGCCCATTTCATCATCATCTGTTGGTGGCTGTGAGTGACTTGTGAGTGAGTGAGTGAGTGAGTGAGTGAGTGAAGGTGCTGCTTTGGATGATAGAAGTTGTGCCCATTTCCTCATCATCTGTTGGTGGCTGTGAGTGAGTGAGTTAGTGAGTGAGTGAGTGAAGGTGCTGCTTTGGATGATAGAAGTTGTGACCAATTCGTCATCATGTGTTGGTGGCTGTGAGTGAGTGAGTGAGTGAGTGAGTGAGTGAGTGAGTGAGTGAAGGTGCTGCTTTGGCTGCTAGAAGTTGTGCCCATTTCATCATCATCTGTTGGTGGCTGTGGTGAGTGAGTGAGTGAGTGAGTGAAGGTGCTGCTTTGGCTGCTAGAAGTTGTGCCCATTTCATCATCATCTGTTGGTGGCTGTGAGTGACTTGTGCGTGAGTGAAAGTGCTGCTTTGAATGACACAAGTTGTGACCATTTCATCATCATGTGTTGGTGGCTGTCAGTGACTTTTGAGTGAGTGAGTGAGTGAGTGAGTGAGTGAAGGTGCTGCTTTGGATGATAGAAGTTGTGACCATTTCATCATCATCTGTTGGTGGCTGTGAGTGAGTGAGTGAGTGAGTGAGTGAGTGAGTGAAGGTGCTGCTTTGGATGATAGAGGTTGTGCCCATTTCATCATCATCTGTTGGTGGCTGTGAGTGAGTGAGTGAGTGAGTGAGTGAGTGAAGGTGCTGCTTTGGATGACAGAAGTTGTGACCATTTTGCCATCATCTGTTGGTGGCTGTGAGTGACGAGTGAGTGAGTGAGTGAGTAAGTGAGTGAAGGTGCTGCTTTGGATGACAGAAGTTGTGCCCAATTCATCATCATCTGTTGGTGGCTGTGAGTGAGTGATTGAGTGAGTGAGTGAGTGAAGGTGCTGCTTTGGATGATAGAAGTTGTGCCCAATTCATCATCATCTGTTGGTGGCTGTGAGTGACTTGTGAGTGATTGAGTGAGTGATTGAGTGCGTGAAGGTGCTGCTTTGGATGATGGAAGTTGTGCCCATTTCATCATCATCTGTTGGTGGCTGTGAGTGAGTGAGTGAGTGAGTGAGTGAGTGAAGGTGCTGCTTTGGATGATAGAAGTTGTGCCCATTTCATCATCATCTGTTGGTGGCTGTGAGTGACGAGTGAGTGAGTGAGTGAGTGAATGAGTGAGTGAAGGTGCTGCTTTGGAAGATAGAAGTTGTGCCCATTTCATCATCATCTTTTGGTGGCTGTGAGTGAGTGGGTGAGTGAGTGAGTGAGTGAGTGAGTGAGTGAGTGAAGGTGCTGCTTTGCATGATAGAAGTTGTGCCCATTTCATCATCATCTGTTGGTGGCTGTGACTTGTGAGTGAGTGAATAAGTGAGTGAGTGAAGGTGCTGCTTTGGATGACAGAAGTTGTGCCCATTTCATCATCATCGGTTGGTGGCTCTGAGTGAGTAAGTGAGTGAACGAGTGAGTGAAGGTGCTGCTTTGGATGATAGAAGTTGTGACCATTTCATCATCATCTGTTGGTGGCTGTGAGTGAGTGAGTTAGTGAGTGAGTGAGTGAAGGTGCTCCTTTGGATGATAGAAGTTGTGACCATTTCATCATCATCTGTTGGTGGCTGTGAGTGAGTGAGTGAGTGAGTGAGTGAGTGAGTGAGTGAGTGAAGGTGCTGCTTTGGCTGCTAGAAGTTATGCCCATTTCATCATCATCTGTTGGTGGCTGTGAGTGACGAGTGAGTGAGTGAGTGAGTGAATGAGTGAGTGAAGGTGCTGCTTTGGATGATAGAAGTTGTGCCCATTTCATCATCATCTGTTGGTGGCTGTGGTGAGTGAGTGAGTGAGTGAGTGAGTGAGTGAAGGTGCTGCTTTGGATGACAGAAGTTGTGCCCATTTCATCATCATCTGTTGGTGGCTGTGAGTGAGTGGGTGAGTGAGTGAGTGAGTGAGTGAAGGTGCTGCTTTGGATGATAGAAGTTGTGCCCATTTCATCATCATCTGTTGGTGGCTGTGAGTGAGTGAGTGAGTGAGTGAGTGAGTGAAGGTGCTGCTTTGGATGATAGAAGTTGTGCCCATTTCATCATCATCTGTTGGTGGCTGTGAGTGAGTGGGTGAGTGAGTGAGTGAGTGAGTGAGTGAGTGAAGGTGCTGCTTTGGATGATAGAAGTTGTGCCCATTTCATCATCATCTGTTGGTGGCTGTGAGTGAGTGAGTGAGTGAGTGAGTGAAGGTGCTGCTTTGGATGATAGAAGTTGTGCCCATTTCATCATCATCTGTTGGTGGCTGTGAGTGAGTGGGTGAGTGAGTGAGTGAGTGAGTGAGTGAGTGAGTGAAGGTGCTGCTTTGGATGATAGAAGTTGTGCCCATTTCATCATCATCTGTTGGTGGCTCTGAGTGAGTGAGTGAGTGAGTGAGTGAGTGAAGGTGCTGCTTTGGATGATAGAAGTTGTGCCCATTTCATCATCATCTGTTGGTGGCTCTGAGTGAGTGAGTGAGTGAGTGAGTGAACGAGTGAGTGAGTGAGTGAGTGAGTGAGTGAAGGTGCTGCTTTGGATGATAGAAGTTGTGTCCATTTCATCATCTGTGGGTGGGTGTGAGTGACTTGTGAGTGAGTGAGTGAGTGAGTGAGTGAGTGAAGGTGCTGCTTTGGATGATAGAAGTTGTGCCCATTTCATCATCATCTGTGGTGGCTGTGAGTGACTTGTGAGTGAGTGAGTGAGTGAGTGAGTGAGTGAAGGTGCTGCTTTGGCTGCTAGAAGTTGTGCCCATTTCATCATCATCTGTTGGTGACTGTGAGTGACTTGTGAGTGAGTGAGTGAGTGAGTGAGTGAGTGAAGGTCCTGCTTTGGATGATAGAAGTTGTGCCCATTTCATCATCATCTGTTGGTGGCTGTGAGTGACTTGCGAGTGAGTGAGTGAGTGAGTGAAGGTGCTGCTTTGAATGACACAAGTTTTGCCCATTTCATCATCATCTGTTGGTGGCTGTGACTTGTGAGTGAGTGAATGAGTGAGTGAGTGAAGGTGCTGCTTTGGAT
>CM050689.1:12598707-12601207 GCA_027574665.1 Rhynochetos jubatus | reverse complement strand
GGATGATAGAAGTTGTGCCCATTTCATCATCATCTTTTGGTGGCTGTGAGTGAGTGGGTGAGTGAGTGAGTGAGTGAGTGAGTGAGTGAGTGAAGGTGCTGCTTTGCATGATAGAAGTTGTGCCCATTTCATCATCATCTGTTGGTGGCTGTGACTTGTGAGTGAGTGAATAAGTGAGTGAGTGAAGGTGCTGCTTTGGATGACAGAAGTTGTGCCCATTTCATCATCATCGGTTGGTGGCTCTGAGTGAGTAAGTGAGTGAACGAGTGAGTGAAGGTGCTGCTTTGGATGATAGAAGTTGTGACCATTTCATCATCATCTGTTGGTGGCTGTGAGTGAGTGAGTTAGTGAGTGAGTGAGTGAAGGTGCTCCTTTGGATGATAGAAGTTGTGCCCAATTCGTCATCATGTGTTGGTGGCTGTGAGTGAGTGAGTGAGTGAGTGAGTGAGTGAGTGAGTGAGTGAAGGTGCTGCTTTGGCTGCTAGAAGTTATGCCCATTTCATCATCATCTGTTGGTGGCTGTGAGTGACGAGTGAGTGAGTGAGTGAGTGAATGAGTGAGTGAAGGTGCTGCTTTGGATGATAGAAGTTGTGCCCATTTCATCATCATCTGTTGGTGGCTGTGGTGAGTGAGTGAGTGAGTGAGTGAGTGAGTGAGTGAGTGAGTGAAGGTGCTGCTTTGGATGACAGAAGTTGTGCCCATTTCATCATCATCTGTTGGTGGCTGTGAGTGAGTGGGTGAGTGAGTGAGTGAGTGAGTGAAGGTGCTGCTTTGGATGATAGAAGTTGTGCCCATTTCATCATCATCTGTTGGTGGCTGTGAGTGAGTGAGTGAGTGAGTGAGTGAAGGTGCTGCTTTGGATGATAGAAGTTGTGCCCATTTCATCATCATCTGTTGGTGGCTGTGAGTGAGTGGGTGAGTGAGTGAGTGAGTGAGTGAGTGAGTGAAGGTGCTGCTTTGGATGATAGAAGTTGTGCCCATTTCATCATCATCTGTTGGTGGCTGTGAGTGAGTGAGTGAGTGAGTGAGTGAGTGAAGGTGCTGCTTTGGATGATAGAAGTTGTGCCCATTTCATCATCATCTGTTGGTGGCTGTGAGTGAGTGGGTGAGTGAGTGAGTGAGTGAGTGAGTGAGTGAGTGAGTGAGTGAAGGTGCTGCTTTGGATGATAGAAGTTGTGCCCATTTCATCATCATCTGTTGGTGGCTCTGAGTGAGTGAGTGAGTGAGTGAGTGAGTGAGTGAGTGAAGGTGCTGCTTTGGATGATAGAAGTTGTGCCCATTTCATCATCATCTGTTGGTGGCTCTGAGTGAGTGAGTGAGTGAGTGAACGAGTGAGTGAGTGAGTGAGTGAGTGAGTGAGTGAAGGTGCTGCTTTGGATGATAGAAGTTGTGTCCATTTCATCATCTGTGGGTGGCTGTGAGTGACTTGTGAGTGAGTGAGTGAGTGAGTGAGTGAGTGAGTGAGTGAAGGTGCTGCTTTGGATGATAGAAGTTGTGCCCATTTCATCATCATCTGTGGTGGCTGTGAGTGACTTGTGAGTGAGTGAGTGAGTGAGTGAGTGAAGGTGCTGCTTTGGCTGCTAGAAGTTGTGCCCATTTCATCATCATCTGTTGGTGACTGTGAGTGACTTGTGAGTGAGTGAGTGAGTGAGTGAGTGAAGGTGCTGCTTTGGCTGCTACAAGTTGTGCCCATTTCATCATCATCTGTTGGTGGCTGTGAGTGAGTGAGTGATTGAGTGAGTGAGTGAGTGAGTGAAGGTCCTGCTTTGGATGATAGAAGTTGTGCCCATTTCATCATCATCTGTTGGTGGCTGTGAGTGACTTGCGAGTGAGTGAGTGAGTGAGTGAAGGTGCTGCTTTGAATGACACAAGTTTTGCCCATTTCATCATCATCTGTTGGTGGCTGTGACTTGTGAGTGAGTGAATGAGTGAGTGAGTGAAGGTGCTGCTTTGGATGACAGAAGTTGTGCCCATTTCATCATCATCGGTTGGTGGCTCTGAGTGAGTGAGTGAGTGAGTGAGTGAGTGAGTGAGTGAGTGAGGGAAGGTGCTGCTTTGGATGATAGAAGTTGTGCCCATTTCATCATCATCTGTTGGTGGCTGTGAGTGAGTTGTGAGTGAGTGAGTGAGTGAGTGAGTGAAGGTCCTGCTTTGGATGATAGAAGTTGTGCCCATTTCATCATCATCTGTTGGTGGCTGTGAGTGACTTGTGAGTGAGTGAGTGAGTGAGTGAGTGAAGGTGCTGCTTTGGATGATAGAAGTTGTGCCCATTTCCTCATCATCTGTTGGTGGCTGTGAGTGAGTGAGTTAGTGAGTGAGTGAGTGAAGGTGCTGCTTTGGATGATAGAAGTTGTGACCAATTCGTCATCATGTGTTGGTGGCTGTGAGTGAGTGAGTGAGTGAGTGAGTGAGTGAGTGAGTGAAGGTGCTGCTTTGGCTGCTAGAAGTTGTGCCCATTTCATCATCATCTGTTGGTGGCTGTGGTGAGTGAGTGAGTGAG
>CM050689.1:12523707-12533707 GCA_027574665.1 Rhynochetos jubatus | reverse complement strand
TGAGTGAAGGTGCTGCTTTGGATGATAGAAGTTGTGCCCATTTCATCATCATCTGTTGGTGGCTGTGAGTGACTTGTGAGTGAGTGAGTGAGTGAGTGAGTGAGTGAGTGAGTGAAGGTGCTGCTTTGGCTGCTACAAGTTGTGCCCATTTCATCATCATCTGTTGGTGGCTGTGAGTGAGTGAGTGATTGAGTGAGTGAGTGAAGGTACTGCTTTGGATGACAGAAGTTGTGCCCAATTCATCATCATCTCTTTGTGGCTGTGAGTGACTTGTGAGTGATTGAGTGAGTGATTGAGTGCGTGAAGGTGCTGCTTTGGATGATAGAAGTTGTGCCCATTTCATCATCATCTGTTGGTGGCTGTGAGTGAGTGAGTGAGTGAGTGAGTGAGTGAGTGAGTGAGTGAAGGTGCTCCTTTGGATGATAGAAGTTGTGCCCATTTCATCATCATTTTCTGGTGGCTGTGAGTGACTTTGTGAGTGAGTGAGTGAGTGAGTGAGTGAGTGAAGGTGCTGCTTTGGATGATAGAATTTGTGCCTATTTCATCATCCTCTGTTGGTGGCTGTGAGTGAGTGAGTGAGTGAGTGAGTGAAGGTGCTGCTTTGGATGATAGAAGTTGTGCCCATTTCATCATCATCTGTTGGTGGCTGTGAGTGAGTGAGTGAGTGAGTGAAGGTGCTGCTTTGGATGATAAAAGTTGTGCCCATTTCATCATCATCTGTTGGTGGCTGTGAGTGAGTGAGTGAGTGAGTGAGTGAGTGAGTGAAGGTGCTGCTTTGGATGACAGAAGTTGTGCCCAATTCATCATCATCTGTTGGTGGATGTGAGTGAGTGAGTGAGTGAGTGAGTGAGTGAGTAATTGAAGGTGCTGCTTTGGATGATAAAAGTTGTGCCCATTTCATCATCTGTTGGTGGCTGTGAGTGAGTGAGTGAGTGAGCGAAGGTGCTGCTTTTGAGGATAGAAGTTGTGACCATTTCATCATCATCTGTTGGTGGCTGTGAGTGAGTGAGTGAGTGAGTGAGTGGGTGAGTGAGTGAGTGAAGGTGCTGCTTTGGATGATAGAAGTTGTGACCATTTCATCATCATCTGTTGGTGGATGTGAGTGACTTGTGAGTGAGTGAGTGAGTGAGTGAGTGAGTGAGTGAGTGAAGGTGCTGCTTTTGAGGATAGAAGTTGTGACCATTTCATCATCATCTGTTGGTGGCTGTGAGTGAGTGAGTGAGTGAGTGAGTGAGTGAGTGAGTGAAGGTGCTGCTTTGGATGATAGAAGTTGTGACCATTTCATCATCATCTGTTGGTGGCTGTGAGTGAGTGAGTGAGTGAGTGAGTGAGTGAAGGTGCTGCTTTGGATGATAGAAGTTGTGACCATTTCATCATGATCTGTTGGTGGCTGTGAGTGAGTGAGTGAGTGAGTGAGTGAGTGAGTGAGTGAGTGAAGGTGCTGCTTTGGATGATAGAAGTTGTGCCCATTTCATCATTATCTGTTGGTGGCTGTGAGTGAGTGAGTGAGTGAGTGAGTGAGTGAGTGAGTGAGTGAAGGTGCTGCTTTGGATGATAGAAGTTGTGACCATTTCATCATCATCTGTTGGTGGATGTGAGTGAGTGAGTGAGTGAGTGAGTGAGTGAGTGAGTGAAGGTGCTGCTTTGGATGATAGAAGTTGTGCCCATTTCATCATCATCTCTTGGTGGCTGTGAGTGAGTGAGTAAGTGAAGGTGCTGCTTTGGATGATAGAATTTGTGAGCATTTCATCATCATCTGTTGGTGGCTGCGAGAGAGTGAGTGAGTGAGTAATTGAAGGTGCTGCTTTGGATGATAAAACTTGTGCCTATTTCATCATCATCTGATGGTGGATGTGAGTGAGTGAGTGAGTGAGTGAGTGAGTGAGTGAGTGAGTGAAGGTGCTCCTTTGGATGATAGAAGTTGTGCCCATTTCATCATCATTTTCTGGTGGCTGTGAGTGACTTTGTGAGTGAGTGAGTGAGTGAGTGAGTGAGTGAGTGAGTGAAGGTGCTGCTTTGGATGATAGAAGTTGTGCCCATTTCATCATCATCTCTTGGTGGCTGTGAGTGAGTGAGTAAGTGAAGGTGCTGCTTTGGATGATAGAATTTGTGAGCATTTCATCATCATCTGTTGGTGGCTGCGAAAGAGTGAGTGAGTGAGTGAGTGAGTGAGTAATTGAAGGTGGTGCTTTGGATGATAAAACTTGTGCCTATTTCATCATCATCTGATGGTGGATGTGAGTGAGTGAGTGAGTGAGTGAGTGAGTGAGTGAGTGAGTGAGTGAAGGTGCTGCTTTGGATGATAGAAGTTGTGACCATTTCATCATCATCTGTTGGTGGCTGTGAGTGAGTGAGTGAAGGTGCTGCTTTGGATGATAGAAGTTGTGCCCATTTCATCATCATCTCTTGGTGGCTGCGATTGAGTGAGTGAGTGAGTAATTGAAGGTGCTGCTTTGGATGATAAAACTTGTGCCCATTTCATCATCATCTGATGGTGGATGTGGGTGAGTGAGTGAGTGAGTGAGTGAGTGAGTGAGTGAGTGAGTGAAGGTGCTGCTTTGGATGATGGAAGTTGTGCCCATTTCATCATCATCTGTTGGTGGCTGTGAGTGAGTGAGTGAGTGAGTGAGTGAGTGAGTGAGTGAGTAATTGAAGGTGCTGCTTTGGATGATAAAAGTTGTGCCCATTTCATCATCTGTTGGTGGCTGTGAGTGAGTGAGTGAGTGAGTGAGCGAAGGTGCTGCTTTTGAGGATAGAAGTTGTGCCCATTTTATCATCATCTGTTGGTGGCTGTGAGTGAGTGAGTGAGTGAGTGAGTGAGTGAGTGAGTGAAGGTGCTGCTTTGGATGATAGAAGTTGTGCCCATTTCATCATCATCTCTTGGTGGCTGTGAGTGAGTGAGTAAGTGACGGTGCTCCTTTGGATGATAGAAGTTGTGCCCATTTCATCATCATTTTCTGGTGGCTGTGAGTGACTTTGTGAGTGAGTGAGTGAGTGAGTGAGTGAGTGAGTGAGTGAAGGTGCTGCTTTGGATGATAGAATTTGTGCCCATTTCATCATCATCTCTTGGTGGCTGTGAGTGAGTGAGTGAGTGATTGAGTGAGTGAAGGTGCTGCTTTGGATGATAAAACCTGTGCCCATTTCATCATCATTTGATGGTGGATGTGGGTGAGTGAGTGAGTCAGTGAGTGAGTCAGTGAGTGAGTGAAGGTGCTGCTTTGGATGATGGAAGTTGTGCCCATTTCATCATCATCTGTTGGTGGCTGTGAGTGAGTGAGTGAGTGAGTGAGTGAGTGAGTGAGTGAGTGAGCGACGGTGCTGCTTTTGAGGATAGAAGTTGTGACCATTTCATCATCATCTGTTGGTGGCTGTGAGTGAGTGAGTGAGTGAGTGAGTGAGTGAGTGAGTAATTGAAGGTGCTGCTTTGGATGATAGAAGTTGTGACCATTTCATCATCATCTGTTGGTGGATGTGAGTGAGTGAGTGAGTGAGTGAGTGAGTGAGTGAGTGAGTGAAGGTGCTGCTTTGGATGATAGAAGTTGTGACCATTTCATCATCATCTGTTGGTGGCTGTGAGTGAGTGAGTGAGTGAGTGAGTGAGTGAGTGAAGGTGCTGCTTTGGATGATAGAAGTTGTGCCCATTTCATCATCATCTCTTGGTGGCTGTGAGTGAGTGAGTAAGTGAAGGTGCTGCTTTGGATGATAGAATTTGTGAGCATTTCATCATCATCTGTTGGTGGCTGCGAGAGAGTGAGTGAGTGAGTGAGTAATTGAAGGTGCTGCTTTGGATGATAAAACTTGTGCCTATTTCATCATCATCTGATGGTGGATGTGAGTGAGTGAGTGAGTGAGTGAGTGAGTGAGTGAGTGAAGGTGCTCCTTTGGATGATAGAAGTTGTGCACATTTCATCATCATTTTGTGGTGGCTGTGAGTGACTTTGTGAGTGAGTGAGTGAGTGAGTGAGTGAGTGAGTGAGTGAAGGTGTTGCTTTGGATGATAGAATTTGTGCCCATTTCATCATCATCTGTTGGTGGCTGTGAGTGAGTGAGTGAGTGAGTGAGTGAGTGAGTGAGTGATTGAGTGAGTGAGTGAAGGTGCTGCTTTGGATGATAAAAGTTGTGACCATTTCATCATCTTCTGTTGGTGGCTGTGAGTGAGTGAGTGAGTGAGTGAGTAATTGAAGGTGCTGCTTTGGATGATAGAAGTCGTGCCCATTTCATCATCATCTGTTGGTGGCTGTGAGTGAGTGAGTGAGTGAGTGAGTGAGTGAGTGAAGGTGCTGCTTTGGATGATAGAAGTTGTGCCCATTTCATCATCATCTGTTGGTGGCTGTAAGTGAGTGAGTGAGTGAAGGTGCTGCTTTGGATGATAGAATTTGTGCCCATTTCATCATCATCTGTGGGTGGCTGTGAGTGAGTGAGTGAGTGAGTGAGTGAAGGTGTTGCCTTGGATGATAGCAGTTGTGCCCATTTCATCATCATCTGTCGGTGGCTGTAAGTGAGTGAGTGAGTGAAGGGGCTGCTTTGGATGACACAAGTTGTCACCATTTCATCATCATCCATTGGTGGCTGTGAGTGAGTGAGTGAGTGAGTGAGTGAGTGAGTGAAGGTGCTGCTTTGGATGATAGAAGTTGTGACCATTTCATCATCATCTGTTGGTGGCTGTGAGTGAGTGAGTGAGTGAGTGAGTGAGTGAGTGAGTGAAGGTGCTGCTTTGGATGATAGAAGTTGTGCCCATTTCCTCATCATCTGTTGGTGGCTGTGAGTGAGTGAGTGAGTGAGTGAGTGAGTGAGTGAGTGAGTGAAGGTGCTGCTTTGGATGATAAAAGTTGTGACCATTTCAACATCATCTGTTGGTGGCTGTGAATGAGTGTGTGAGTGAGTGAGTGAGTGAGTGAGTGAGTGAGTGAAGGTGTTGCCTTGGATGATAGAAGTCGTGCCCATTTCCACATCATCTGTTGGTGGCTGTAAGTGATTGAGTGAGTGAAGGTGCAGCTTTGGATGATAGAATTTGTGCCCATTTCATCATCTTCAGTTGGTGGCTGTAAGTGATTGAGTGAGTGAAGGTGCAGCTTTGGATGACACAAGTTGTGACCATTTCGTCATCATCTGTGGGTGGCTGTGAGTGAGTGAGTGAGTGAGTGAAGGTGTTGCCTTGGATGATAGAAGTTGTGCCCATTTCATCATCATCTGTTGGTGGCTGTGAGTGAGTGAGTGAGTGAGGGAGTAAAGGTGCTGCTTTGGATGATAGAAGTTGTGCCCATTTCACCATCATCTGTTGGTGGCTGTGAGTGAGTGAGTGAGTGGGTAAAGGTTCAGCTTTGAATGATACAAGTTGTGACCAATTCGTCATCATCTGTGGGTGGCTGTGTGTGAGTGAGTGAGTGAGTGAGTGAGTGAGTGAGTGAGTGAGTGAAGGTGCTGCTTTGGATGATAGAAGTTGTGCCCATTTCATCATCATCTGTTGGTGGCTGTGAGTGAGTGAGTGAGTGAGTGAGTGAGTGAAGGTGCAGCTTTGAATGACACAAGTTGTGACCATTTCATCATCATCCATTGGTGGCTGTGAGTGAGTGAGTGAGTGAAGGTGCTGCTTTGGATGATAGAAGTTGTGCCCATTTCATCATCATCTGTTGGTGGCTGTGAGTGAGTGAGTGAGTGAGTGAAGGTGCTGCTTTGGATGATAGAAGTTGTGCCCATTTCATCATCATCTGTTGGTGGCTGTGAGTGAGTGAGTGAGTGAGTGAGTGAGTGAGTGAGTGAAGGTGCTGCTTTGGATGATAGAAGTTGTGCCCATTTCATCATCATCTGTTGGTGGCTGTGAGTGAGTGAGTGAGTGAGTGAGTGAGTGAGTGAGTGAGTGAAGGTGCTGCTTTGGATGATAGAAGTTGTGCTCATTTCATCATCACCTGTAGGTGCCTGTGAGTGAGTGAGTGAGTGAGTGAGTGAGTGAGTGAGTGAGTGAGTGAAGGTGCTGCTTTGGATGATACAAGTTGTGCCCTTTTTGTTGTCATCTGTTGGTGGCTGTGAGTGAGTGAGTGAGTGAGTGAGTGAGTGAGTGAAGGTGCTGCTTTGGATGATAGAAATTGTGACCATTTCATCATCATCTGTTGGTGGCTGTGAGTGAGTGAGTGAGTGAGTGAGTGAGTGAGTGAGTGAGTGAGTGAAGGTGCTGCTTTGGATGATAGAAGTTGTGCCCATTTCATCATTGTCTGTTGGTGGCGGTGAGTGAGTGAGTGAGTGAGTGAGTGAGTGAGTGAAGGTGTTGCCTTGGATGATAGAAGTTGTGCCCATTTCGTCATCTTCTGTTGGTGGCTGTGAGTGAGTGAGTGAGTGAGTGAGTGAGTGAAGGTGTTGCCTTGGATGATAGAATTTGTGCCCATTTCCACATCATCTGTTGGTGGCTGTGAGTGAGTGAATGAGTGAGGGAGTGAGTGAGTAAGGGAATGAAGGTGCTCCTTTGGATGATAGAAGTTGTGCCCATTTCACCATCATCTGTTGGTGGCTGTGAGTGAGTGAGTGGGTGAAGGTTCAGCTTTGAATGACACAAGTTGTGACCAATTCGTCATCATCTGTGGGTGGCTGTGAGTGAGTGAGTGAGTGAGTGAGTGAGTGAGTGAAGGTGTTGCCTTGGATGATAGAAGTTGTGCCCATTTCATCATCATCTGTTGGTGGCTGTAAGTGAGTGAGTGAGTGAAGGTGCTGCTTTGGATGACAGAAGTTGTGCCCATTTCATCATCATCTGTTGGTGGCTGTGAGTGAGTGAGTGAGTGAGGGAGTAAAGGTGCTGCTTTGGATGATAGAAGTTGTGCCCATTTCACCATCATCTGTTGGTGGCTGTGAGTGAGTGAGTGGGTGAAGGTTCAGCTTTGAATGACACAAGTTGTGACCAATTCGTCATCATCTGTGGGTGGCTGTGAGTGAGTGAGTGAGTGAGTGAGTGAAGGTGCTGCTTTGGATGATAGAATTTGTGCCCATTTCATCATCTTCAGTTGGTGGCTGTGAGTGAGTGAGTGAGTGAGTGAGTGAGTGAGTGAGTGAAGGTGCTGCTTTGGATGATAGAATTTGTGCCCATTTCATCATCATCCGTTGGTGGCTGTGAGTGAGTGAGTGAGTGAGTGAGTGAGTGAGTGAGTGAGTGAGTGAGTGAAGGTGCTGCTTTGGATGATAGAGGTTGTGCCCTTTTCATCGTCATCTGTTGGTGGCTGTGAGTGAGTGAGTGAGTGAGTGAGTGAGTGAGTGAGTGAGTGAAGGTGTTGCCTTGGATGATAGAAGTTGTCCCCATTTCATCATCATCTGTTGGTGGCTGTGAGTGAGTGAGTGAGTGAGTGAGTGAGTGAGTGAGTGAGTGAAGGTGCTGCTTTGGATGATAGAAGTTGTGCCCTTTTCATCGTCATCTGTTGGTGGCTGTGAGTGAGTGATTGAGTGGGTGAAGGTTCAGCTTTGAATGACAAAAGTTGTGACCATTTCGTCATCATATGTTGGTGGCTGTGAGTGAGTGAGTGAGTGAGTGAAGGTACAGCTTTGGATGATGGAAGTTGTGCCCATTTCATCATCATCCGTTGGTGGCTGTGAGTGAGTGAGTGATTGAGTGAAGGTGCTGCTTTGGATGATAGAAGTTGTGCCCATTTCATCATCATTATTTCGTGGCTGTGAGTGACTTTGTGAGTGAGTGAGTGAGTGAGTGAGTGAGTGAGTGAGTGAGTGAAGGTGCTGCTTTGGATGATAGAAGTTGTGCCCATTTCATCATCATCTGTTGGTGGCTGTGAGTGAGTGAGTAAGTGAAGGTGCTGTTTTGGATGATAGAATTTGTGCCCATTTCATCATCATCTGTTGGTGGCTGTGAGTGAGTGAGTGAGTGAGTGAGTGAGTGAGTGAGTGAGTGATGGTGCTCCTTTGGATGATAGAAGTTGTGCCCATTTCGTCATCAATTTCTGGTGGCTGTGAGTGACTTTGTGAGTGAGTGAGTGAGTGAGTGAGTGAGTGAGTGAGTGAGTGAAGGTGTTGCCTTGGATGATAGAAGTTGTGCCCATTTCATCATCATCTGTTGGTGGCTGTAAGTGAGTGAGTGAGTGAAGGTGCTGCTTTGGATGATAGAATTTGTGCCCATTTCACCATCATCTGTTGGTGGCTGTAAGTGAGTGAGTGAGTGAAGGTGCTGCATTTGATGATGGAAGTTGTGCCCATTTCATCATCATCTGTTGGTGGCTGTGAGTGAGTGAGTGAGTGAGTGAGTGAAGGTGCTGCTTTGGATGATAGAAGTTGTGCCCATTTCATCATCATCTGTTGGTGGCTGTGAGTGAGTGAGTGAGTGAGTGAGTGAGTGAGTGAGTGAGTGAGTGAGTGAAGTTGGTGCTTTTGATGATAGAACTTGTGCCCATTTCATCATCATCTGTTGGTGGATGTGAGTGAGTGAGTGAGTGAGTGAGTGAGTGAGTGAGTGAAGGGGTTGCCTTGGATTATAGAAGTTGTGCCCATTTCATCATCATCTGTTGGTGGCTGTAAGTGAGTGAGTGACTGAGGGAGTGAGTGAGTGAGGGAGTGAAGGTGCTGCTTTGGATGATAGAAGTTGTGCCCATTTCACCATCATCTGTTGGTGGCTGTGAGTGAGTGAGTGGGTGAAGGTTCAGCTTTGAATGACACAAGTTGTGACCAATTCGTCATCATCTGTGGGTGGCTGTGAGTGAGTGAGTGAGTGAGTGAGTGAAAGTGCTGCTTTGGATGATAGCAGTTGTGCCCATTTCATCATCATCTGTTGGTGGCTGTGAGTGAGTGAGTGAGTGAGTGAGTGAGTGAGTGAGTGAGTGAAGGTGCTGCTTTGGATGATAGAATTTGTGCCCATTTCATCATCATCCGTTGGTGGCTGTGAGTGAGTGAGTGAGTGAGTGAGTGAGTGAGTGAGTGAAGGTACTGCTTTGGATGATACAAGTTGTGCCCATTTCATCATCATCTGTTGGTGGCTGTGAGTGAGTGAGTGAGTGAGTGAGTGAGTGAAGGTGCTGCTTTGGATGATGGAAGTTGTGCCCATTTCATCATCATCTGTTGGTGGCTGTGAGTGAGTGAGTGAGTGAGTGAGTGAGTGAAGGTGCTGCTTTGGATGATAGAAGTTGTGCCCATTTCATCATCATCTGTTGGTGGCTGTGAGTGAGTGAGTGAGTGAGGGAGTGAAGGTGCTGCTTTGGATGATAGAAGTTGTGCCCATTTCATCATTCATTATCTGTTGGTGGCTGTGAGTGAGTGAGTGAGTGAGTGAGTGAGTGAGTGAAGGTGTTGCCTTGGATGATAGAAGTTGTGCCCATTTCATCACCATCTGTTGGTGGCTGTGAGTGAGAGAGTGAGTGAGTGAGTGAGTGAGTGAGTGAGTGAGTGAGTGAAGGTGCTGCTTTGGATGATAGAGGTTGTGCCCTTTTCATCGCCATCTGTTGGTGGCTGTGAGTGAGAGAGTGAGTGAGTGAGTGAGTGAGTGAGTGAGTGAAGGTGTTGCCTTGGATGATAGAAGTTGTGCCCATTTCATCATCATCTGTTGGTGGCTGTGAGTGAGTGAGTGACTGAGGGAGTGAGTGAGTGAGGGAGTGAAGGTGCTGCTTTGGATGATAGAAGTTGTGCCCATTTCACCATCATCTGTTGGTGGCTGTGAGTGAGTGAGTGGGTGAAGGTTCAGCTTTGAATGACACAAGTTGTGACCAATTCGTCATCATCTGTGGGTGGCTGTGAGTGAGTGAGTGAGTGAGTGAGTGAGTGAGTGAAGGGGTTGCTTTGGATGATAGAATTTGTGCCCATTTCATCATCATCCGTTGGTGGCTGTGAGTGAGTGAGTGAGTGAGTGAGTGAGTGAGTGAGTGAGTGTGTGAAAGTGCTGCTTTGGATGATAGCAGTTGTGCCCATTTCATCATCATCTGTTGGTGGCTGTGAGTGAGTGAGTGAGTGAGTGAGTGAGTGAAGGTGCTGCTTTGGATGATAGAATTTTTGACCATTTCATCATCATCTGTTGGTGGCTGTGAGT
>CM050689.1:12498707-12508707 GCA_027574665.1 Rhynochetos jubatus | reverse complement strand
TGCTGCTTTGGAAGATAGAAGTTGTGCCCATTTCATCATCTTCTGTTGGTGGCTGTGAGTGAGTGAGTGAGTGAGTGAGTGAGTGAGTGAGTGAAGGTGCTGTTTTGGATGATAGAACTTGTGCCCATTTCATCATCTTCTGTTGGTGGCTGTGAGTGAGTGAGTGAGTGAGGGAGTGAGTGAAGGTGCTGCTTTGGATGATAGAAGTTGTGCCCATTTCATCATCATCTGTTGGTGGCTGTGAGTGAGTGAGTGAGTGAGTGAGTGAAGGTGCTGCTTTGGATGATAGAAGTTGTGCCCATTTCATCATCATCTGTTGGTGGCTGTGAGTGAGTTAGTGAGTGAGTGAGTGAAGGTGCTGCTTTGGATGATAGAAGTTGTGCCCAATTCGTCATCATGTGTTGGTGGCTGTGAGTGAGTGAGTGAGTGATTGAGTGAGTGAGTGAAGGTGCTGCTTTGGCTGCTAGAAGTTGTGCCCATTTCATCATCATCTCTTGGTGGCTGTGACTGACTTGTGAGTGAGTGAGTGAGTGAGTGAGTGAGTGAGTGAAGGTGCTGCTTTGGCTGCTAGAAGTTGTGCCCATTTCATCATCATCTGTTGGTGGCTGTGGTGAGTGAGTGAGTGAGTGAGTGAGTGAGTGAGTGAGTGAGTGATTGAAGGTGCTGCTTTGGCTGCTAGAAGTTGTGCCCATCTCATCATCATCTGTTGGTGGCTGTGAGTGAGTGAGTGAGTGAGTGAGTGAGTGAGTGAGTGAGTGAGTGAGTGAAGGTGCTGTTTTGGATGATAGAAGTGCCCATTTCATCATCTTCTGTTGGTGGCTGTGAGTGACTTGTGAGTGAGTGAGTGAGTGAGTGAGTGAAGGTGCTGCTTTGGATGATAGAAGTTGTGCCCATTTCATCATCATCTGTTGGTGGCTGTGAATGAGTGAGTGAGTGAGTGAGTGAAGGTGCTGCTTTGGATGATAGAAGTTGTGCCCATTTCATCATCATCTGTTGGTGGCTGTGAGTGAGTGAGTGAGTGAGTGAGTGAGTGAGTGAGTGAAGGTGCTGCTTTGGATGATAGAAGTTGTGCCCATTTCATCATCATCTGTTGGTGGCTGTGAGTGAGTGAGTGAGTGAGTGAGTGAGTGAGTGAGTGAAGGTGCTGCTTTGGATGATAGAAGTTGTGCCCATTTCATCATCATCTTTTGGTGGCTGTGAGTGAGTGAGTGAGTGAGTGAGTGAGTGAGTGAGTGAAGGTGCTGCTTTGGATGATAGAAGTTGTGCCCATTTCATCATCATCTGTTGGTGGCTGTGAGTGAGTGGGTGAGTGAGTGAGTGAGTGAGTGAGTGAGTGAGTGAGTGAAGGTGCTGCTTTGGATGATAGAAGTTGTGCCCATTTCATCATCATCTGTTGGTGGCTGTGAGTGAGTGGGTGAGTGAGTGAGTGAGTGAGTGAAGGTGCTGCTTTGGATGATAGAAGTTGTGCCCATTTCATCATCATCTGTTGGTGGCTGTGAGTGAGTGAGTGAGTGAGTGAGTGAGTGAGTGAAGGTGCTGCTTTGGATGATAGAAGTTGTGCCCATTTCATCATCATCTGTTGGTGGCTGTGAGTGAGTGGGTGAGTGAGTGAGTGAGTGAGTGAGTGAGTGAAGGTGCTGCTTTGGATGATAGAAGTTGTGCCCATTTCATCATCATCTGTTGGTGGCTGTGAGTGAGTGGGTGAGTGAGTGAGTGAAGGTGCTGCTTTAGATGATAGAAGTTGTGCCCATTTCATCATCATCTGTTGGTGGCTGTGAGTGAGTGGGTGAGTGAGTGAGTGAGTGAGTGAGTGAGTGAAGGTGCTGCTTTGGATGATAGAAGTTGTGCCCATTTCATCATCATCTGTTGGTGGCTGTGAGTGAGTGAGTGAGTGAGTGAGTGAGTGAGTGAGTGAAGGTGCTGCTTTGGATGATAGAAGTTGTGCCCATTTCATCATCATCTGTTGGTGGCTGTGAGTGAGTGGGTGAGTGAGTGAGTGAGTGAGTGAAGGTGCTGCTTTGGATGATAGAAGTTGTGCCCATTTCGTCATCATCGGTTGGTGGCTGTGAGTGAGTGAGTGAGTGAGTGAGTGAAGGTGCTGCTTTGGATGATAGAAGTTGTGCCCATTTCATCATCATCTGTTGGTGGCTGTGAGTGAGTTAGTGAGTGAGTGAGTGAAGGTGCTGCTTTGGATGATAGAAGTTGTGCCCAATTCGTCATCATGTGTTGGTGGCTGTGAGTGAGTGAGTGAGTGAGTGATTGAGTGAGTGAGTGAAGGTGCTGCTTTGGCTGCTAGAAGTTGTGCCCATTTCATCATCATCTGTTGGTGGCTGTGAGTGAGTGAGTGAGTGAGTGAGTGAGTGAGTGAGTGAGTGAAGGTGCTGCTTTGGCTGCTAGAAGTTGTGCCCATTTCATCATCATCTGTTGGTGGCTGTGGTGAGTGAGTGAGTGAGTGAGTGAGTGAGTGAGTGAGTGAGTGATTGAAGGTGCTGCTTTGGCTGCTAGAAGTTGTGCCCATCTCATCATCATCTGTTGGTGGCTGTGAGTGAGTGAGTGAGTGAGTGAGTGAAGGTGCTGCTTTGGATGATAGAAGTGCCCATTTCATCATCTTCTGTTGGTGGCTGTGAGTGACTTGTGAGTGAGTGAGTGAGTGAGTGAGTGAAGGTGCTGCTTTGGATGATAGAAGTTGTGCCCATTTCATCATCATCTGTTGGTGGCTGTGAATGAGTGAGTGAGTGAGTGAGTGAAGGTGCTGCTTTGGATGATAGAAGTTGTGCCCATTTCATCATCATCTGTTGGTGGCTGTGAGTGAGTGAGTGAGTGAGTGAGTGAGTGAGTGAGTGAGTGAAGGTGCTGCTTTGGATGATAGAAGTTGTGCCCATTTCATCATCATCTGTTGGTGGCTGTGAGTGAGTGAGTGAGTGAGTGAGTGAGTGAGTGAAGGTGCTGCTTTGGATGATAGAAGTTGTGCCCATTTCATCATCATCTTTTGGTGGCTGTGAGTGAGTGAGTGAGTGAGTGAGTGAGTGAAGGTGCTGCTTTGGATGATAGAAGTTGTGCCCATTTCATCATCATCTGTTGGTGGCTGTGAGTGAGTGGGTGAGTGAGTGAGTGAGTGAGTGAGTGAGTGAGTGAAGGTGCTGCTTTGGATGATAGAAGTTGTGCCCATTTCATCATCATCTGTTGGTGGCTGTGAGTGAGTGGGTGAGTGAGTGAGTGAGTGAGTGAAGGTGCTGCTTTGGATGATAGAAGTTGTGCCCATTTCATCATCATCTGTTGGTGGCTGTGAGTGAGTGGGTGAGTGAGTGAGTGAGTGAGTGAGTGAGTGAAGGTGCTGCTTTGGATGATAGAAGTTGTGCCCATTTCATCATCATCTGTTGGTGGCTGTGAGTGAGTGGGTGAGTGAGTGAGTGAAGGTGCTGCTTTAGATGATAGAAATTGTGCCCATTTCATCATCATCTGTTGGTGGCTGTGAGTGAGTGGGTGAGTGAGTGAGTGAGTGAGTGAGTGAGTGAAGGTGCTGCTTTGGATGATAGAAGTTGTGCCCATTTCATCATCATCTGTTGGTGGCTGTGAGTGAGTGAGTGAGTGAGTGAGTGAGTGAGTGAGTGAGTGAAGGTGCTGCTTTGGATGATAGAAGTTGTGCCCATTTCATCATCATCTGTTGGTGGCTGTGAGTGAGTGGGTGAGTGAGTGAGTGAGTGAAGGTGCTGCTTTGGATGATAGAAGTTGTGCCCATTTCGTCATCATCGGTTGGTGGCTGTGAGTGAGTGAGTGATTGAGTGAGTGAGTGAAGGTGCTGCTTTGGCTGCTAGAAGTTGTGCCCATTTCATCATCATCTGTTGGTGGCTGTGACTGACTTGTGAGTGAGTGAGTGAGTGAGTGAGTGAGTGAGTGAGTGAAGGTGCTGCTTTGGCTGCTAGAAGTTGTGCCCATTTCATCATCATCTGTTGGTGGCTGTGGTGAGTGAGTGAGTGAGTGAGTGAGTGAGTGAGTGAGTGAGTGATTGAAGGTGCTGCTTTGGCTGCTAGAAGTTGTGCCCATCTCATCATCATCTGTTGGTGGCTGTGAGTGAGTGAGTGAGTGAGTGAGTGAGTGAAGGTCCTGCTTTGGATGATAGAAGTGCCCATTTCATCATCTTCTGTTGGTGGCTGTGAGTGACTTGTGAGTGAGTGAGTGAGTGAGTGAGTGAGTGAGTGAAGGTGCTGCTTTGGATGATAGAAGTTGTGCCCATTTCATCATCATCTGTTGGTGGCTGTGAATGAGTGAGTGAGTGAGTGAGTGAGTGAAGGTGCTGCTTTGGATGATAGAAGTTGTGCCCATTTCATCATCATCTGTTGGTGGCTGTGAGTGAGTGAGTGAGTGAGTGAAGGTGCTGCTTTGGATGATAGAAGTTGTGCCCATTTCATCATCATCTGTTGGTGGCTGTGAGTGAGTGAGTGAGTGAGTGAGTGAGTGAGTGAGTGAGTGAAGGTGCTGCTTTGGATGATAGAAGTTGTGCCCATTTCATCATCATCTGTTGGTGGCTGTGAGTGAGTGGGTGAGTGAGTGAGTGAGTGAGTGAGTGAGTGAGTGAAGGTGCTGCTTTGGATGATAGAAGTTGTGCCCATTTCATCATCATCTGTTGGTGGCTGTGAGTGAGTGAGTGAGTGAGTGAGTGAGTGAGTGAGTGAGTGAAGGTGCTGCTTTGGATGATAGAATTTGTGCCCATTTCATCATCATCTGTTGGTGGCTGTGAGTGAGTGGGTGAGTGAGTGAGTGAGTGAGTGAGTGAAGGTGCTGCTTTGGATGATAGAAGTTGTGCCCATTTCATCATCATCTGTTGGTGGCTGTGAGTGAGTGGGTGAGTGAGTGAGTGAAGGTGCTGCTTTAGATGATAGAAGTTGTGCCCATTTCATCATCATCTGTTGGTGGCTGTGAGTGAGTGGGTGAGTGAGTGAGTGAGTGAGTGAGTGAGTGAGTGAAGGTGCTGCTTTGGATGATAGAAGTTGTGCCCATTTCATCATCATCTGTTGGTGGCTGTGAGTGAGTGAGTGAGTGAGTGAGTGAGTGAGTGAGTGAGTGAGTGAAGGTGCTGCTTTGGATGATAGAAGTTGTGCCCATTTCATCATCATCTGTTGGTGGCTGTGAGTGAGTGGGTGAGTGAGTGAGTGAGTGAGTGAAGGTGCTGCTTTGGATGATAGAAGTTGTGCCCATTTCGTCATCATCGGTTGGTGGCTCTGAGTGAGTGAGTGAGTGAGTGAGTGAGTGAGTGAGTGAAGGTGCTGCTTTGGATGATAGAAGTTGTGCCCATTTCATCATCATCTGTTGGTGGCTGTGACTGACTTGTGAGTGAGTGAGTGAGTGAGTGAAGGTGCTGCTTTGGATGATAGAAGTTGTGCCCATTTCATCATCATCTGTTGGTGGCTGTGAGTGACGAGTGAGTGAGTGAGTGAGTGAGTGAGTGAGTGAAGGTGCTGCTTTGGATGATAGAAGTTGTGCCCATTTCATCATCATCTGTTGGTGGCTGTGAGTGACTTGTGAGTGAGTGAGTGAGTGAAGGTGCTGCTTTGGATGATAGAAGTTGTGCCCATTTCATCATCATCTGTTGGTGGCTGTGACTGACTTGTGAGTGAGTGAGTGAGTGAGTGAGTGAGTGAGAGAGTGAGTGAAGGTGCTGCTTTGGATGATAGAAGTTGTGCCCAATTCGTCATCATCTGTGGTGGCTGTGAGTGAGTGAGTGAGTGAGTGAGTGAGTGAGTGAGTGGGTGAAGGTGCTGCTTTGGCTGCTAGAAGTTGTGCCCATTTCATCATCATCTGTTGGTGGCTGTGAGTGAGTGAGTGATTGAGTGAGTGAGTGAAGGTACTGCTTTGGATGACAGAAGTTGTGCCCAATTCATCATCATCTGTTGGTGGCTGTGAGTGAGTGATTGAGTGAGTGAAGGTGCTGCTTTGGATGATAGAAGTTGTGCCCATTTCATCATCATCTGTTGGTGGCTGTGAATGAGTGAGTGAGTGAGTGAGTGAGTGAAGGTGCTGCTTTGGATGATAGAAGTTCTGCCCATTTCATCATCATCTGTTGGTGGCTGTGAGTGACTTGTGAGTGAGTGAGTGAGTGAGTGAGTGAAGGTGCTGCTTTGGATGATAGAAGTTGTGACCATTTTGCCATCATCTTCTGTTGGTGGCTGTGAGTGACTTGTGAGTGAGTGAGTGAGTGAAGGTGCTGCTTTGGATGATAGAAGTTGTGCCCATTTCACCATCATCTGTTGGTGGCTGTGAGTGAGTGAGTTAGTGAGTGAGTGAGTGAAGGTGCTGCTTTGGCTGCTAGTTGTGCCCAATTCGTTATCATCTGTGGTGGCTGTGAGTGAGTGAGTGAGTGAGTGAGTGAGTGAGTGAGTGAGTGAAGGTACTGCTTTGGGTGACAGAAGTTGTGCCCAATTCATCATCATCATCTGTTGGTGGCTGTGAGTGAGTGAGTGAGTGAGTGAGTGAGTGAGTGAAGGTGCTGCTTTGGATGATAGAAGTTGTGCCCATTTCATCATCATCTGTTGGTGGCTGTGAGTGAGTGAGTGAGTGAGTGAAGGTGCTGCTTTGGATGATAGAAGTTGTGCCCATTTCATCATCATCTGTTGGTGGCTGTGAGTGAGTGAGTGAGTGAGTGAGTGAAGGTGCTGCTTTGGATGATAGAAGTTGTGCCCATTTCATCATCATCTGTTGGTGGCTGTGAGTGAGTGAGTGAGTGAGTGAGTGAGTGAGTGAAGGTGCTGCTTTGGATGATAGAAGTTATGCCCATTTCATCATCATCTGTTGGTGGCTGTGAGTGAGTGAGTGAGTGAGTGAGTGAAGGTGCTGCTTTGGATGATAGAAGTTGTGCCTATTTCATCATAATCTGTTGGTGGCTGTGAGTGAGTGAGTGAGTGAGTGAGTGAGTGAGTGAGTGAAGGTACTGCTTTGGATGACAGAAGTTGTGCCCATTTCATCATCATCTGTTGGTGGCTGTGAGTGGGGGAGTGAGTGAGTGCAGGTGCTGGTTTGGATGACAGAAGTGGTGACCAATTTGTCATCATCTGTTGGTGGCTGTGAGTGAGGGAGTGAGTGAGTGAGTGAGTGAGTGAGTGAGTGAATGTGCTGCTTTGGATGATAGAAGTTGTGCCCATTTCATCATCATCTGTTGGTGGCTGTGAGTGAGTGAGTTAGTGAGTGAGTGAGTGAAGGTGCTGCTTTGGATGATAGAAGTTGTGCCCAATTCGTCATCATGTGTTGGTGGCTGTCAGTGACTTTTGATTGAGTGAGTGAATGAGTGAGTGAAGGTGCTGCTTTGGATGATAGAAGTTGTGACCATTTCATCATCATCTGTTGGTGGCTGTGAGTGAGTGAGTGAGTGAATGAGTGAGTGAAGGTGCTGCTTTGGATGATAGAGGTTGTGCCCATTTCATCATCATCTGTTGGTGGCTGTGAGTGAGTGAGTGAGTGAGTGAGTGAGTGAGTGAAGGTGCTGCTTTGGATGACAGAAGTTGTGACCATTTTGCCATCATCTGTTGGTGGCTGTGAGTGACGAGTGAGTGAGTGAGTGAGTGAGTGAAGGTGCTGCTTTGGATGACAGAAGTTGTGCCCAATTCATCATCATCTGTTGGTGGCTGTGAGTGAGTGATTGAGTGAGTGAGTGAGTGAAGGTGCTGCTTTGGATGACAGAAGTTGTGCCCAATTCATCATCATCTCTTGGTGGCTGTGAGTGACTTGTGAGTGATTGAGTGAGTGATTGAGTGCGTGAAGGTGCTGCTTTGGATGATGGAAGTTGTGCCCATTTCATCATCATCCGTTGGTGGCTGTGAGTGAGTGAGTGATTGAGTGAAGGTGCTGCTTTGGATGATAGAAGTTGTGCCCATTTCATCATCATTATTTCGTGGCTGTGAGTGACTTTGTGAGTGAGTGAGTGAGTGAGTGAGTGAGTGAGTGAGTGAGTGAGTGAGTGAAGGTGCTGCTTTGGATGATAGAAGTTGTGCCCATTTCATCATCATCTGTTGGTGGCTGTGAGTGAGTGAGTAAGTGAAGGTGCTGTTTTGGATGATAGAATTTGTGCCCATTTCATCATCATCTGTTGGTGGCTGTGAGTGAGTGAGTGAGTGAGTGAGTGAGTGAGTGAGTGAGTGATGGTGCTCCTTTGGATGATAGAAGTTGTGCCCATTTCGTCATCAATTTCTGGTGGCTGTGAGTGACTTTGTGAGTGAGTGAGTGAGTGAGTGAGTGAGTGAGTGAGTGAGTGAAGGTGTTGCCTTGGATGATAGAAGTTGTGCCCATTTCATCATCATCTGTTGGTGGCTGTAAGTGAGTGAGTGAGTGAAGGTGCTGCTTTGGATGATAGAATTTGTGCCCATTTCACCATCATCTGTTGGTGGCTGTAAGTGAGTGAGTGAGTGAAGGTGCTGCATTTGATGATGGAAGTTGTGCCCATTTCATCATCATCTGTTGGTGGCTGTGAGTGAGTGAGTGAGTGAGTGAGTGAAGGTGCTGCTTTGGATGATAGAAGTTGTGCCCATTTCATCATCATCTGTTGGTGGCTGTGAGTGAGTGAGTGAGTGAGTGAGTGAGTGAGTGAGTGAAGTTGGTGCTTTTGATGATAGAACTTGTGCCCATTTCATCATCATCTGTTGGTGGATGTGAGTGAGTGAGTGAGTGAGTGAGTGAGTGAGTGAGTGAGTGAAGGGGTTGCCTTGGATTATAGAAGTTGTGCCCATTTCATCATCATCTGTTGGTGGCTGTAAGTGAGTGAGTGACTGAGGGAGTGAGTGAGTGAGGGAGTGAAGGTGCTGCTTTGGATGATAGAAGTTGTGCCCATTTCACCATCATCTGTTGGTGGCTGTGAGTGAGTGAGTGGGTGAAGGTTCAGCTTTGAATGACACAAGTTGTGACCAATTCGTCATCATCTGTGGGTGGCTGTGAGTGAGTGAGTGAGTGAGTGAGTGAAAGTGCTGCTTTGGATGATAGCAGTTGTGCCCATTTCATCATCATCTGTTGGTGGCTGTGAGTGAGTGAGTGAGTGAGTGAGTGAGTGAGTGAGTGAGTGAAGGTGCTGCTTTGGATGATAGAATTTGTGCCCATTTCATCATCATCCGTTGGTGGCTGTGAGTGAGTGAGTGAGTGAGTGAGTGAGTGAGTGAAGGTACTGCTTTGGATGATACAAGTTGTGCCCATTTCATCATCATCTGTTGGTGGCTGTGAGTGAGTGAGTGAGTGAGTGAGTGAGTGAAGGTGCTGCTTTGGATGATGGAAGTTGTGCCCATTTCATCATCATCTGTTGGTGGCTGTGAGTGAGTGAGTGAGTGAGTGAGTGAGTGAAGGTGCTGCTTTGGATGATAGAAGTTGTGCCCATTTCATCATCATCTGTTGGTGGCTGTGAGTGAGTGAGTGAGTGAGGGAGTGAAGGTGCTGCTTTGGATGATAGAAGTTGTGCCCATTTCATCATTCATTATCTGTTGGTGGCTGTGAGTGAGTGAGTGAGTGAGTGAGTGAGTGAGTGAAGGTGTTGCCTTGGATGATAGAAGTTGTGCCCATTTCATCACCATCTGTTGGTGGCTGTGAGTGAGAGAGTGAGTGAGTGAGTGAGTGAGTGAGTGAGTGAGTGAGTGAAGGTGCTGCTTTGGATGATAGAGGTTGTGCCCTTTTCATCGCCATCTGTTGGTGGCTGTGAGTGAGAGAGTGAGTGAGTGAGTGAGTGAGTGAGTGAGTGAAGGTGTTGCCTTGGATGATAGAAGTTGTGCCCATTTCATCATCATCTGTTGGTGGCTGTGAGTGAGTGAGTGACTGAGGGAGTGAGTGAGTGAGGGAGTGAAGGTGCTGCTTTGGATGATAGAAGTTGTGCCCATTTCACCATCATCTGTTGGTGGCTGTGAGTGAGTGAGTGGGTGAAGGTTCAGCTTTGAATGACACAAGTTGTGACCAATTCGTCATCATCTGTGGGTGGCTGTGAGTGAGTGAGTGAGTGAGTGAGTGAGTGAGTGAAGGGGTTGCTTTGGATGATAGA
>CM050689.1:12481207-12483707 GCA_027574665.1 Rhynochetos jubatus | reverse complement strand
TGAGTGAGTGAGTGAGTGAGTGAGTGAAGGTGCTGTTTTGGATGATAGAACTTGTGCCCATTTCATCATCTTCTGTTGGTGGCTGTGAGTGAGTGAGTGAGTGAGGGAGTGAGTGAAGGTGCTGCTTTGGATGATAGAAGTTGTGCCCATTTCATCATCATCTGTTGGTGGCTGTGAGTGAGTGAGTGAGTGAGTGAGTGAAGGTGCTGCTTTGGATGATAGAAGTTGTGCCCATTTCATCATCATCTGTTGGTGGCTGTGAGTGAGTTAGTGAGTGAGTGAGTGAAGGTGCTGCTTTGGATGATAGAAGTTGTGCCCAATTCGTCATCATGTGTTGGTGGCTGTGAGTGAGTGAGTGAGTGATTGAGTGAGTGAGTGAAGGTGCTGCTTTGGCTGCTAGAAGTTGTGCCCATTTCATCATCATCTCTTGGTGGCTGTGACTGACTTGTGAGTGAGTGAGTGAGTGAGTGAGTGAGTGAAGGTGCTGCTTTGGCTGCTAGAAGTTGTGCCCATTTCATCATCATCTGTTGGTGGCTGTGGTGAGTGAGTGAGTGAGTGAGTGAGTGAGTGAGTGATTGAAGGTGCTGCTTTGGCTGCTAGAAGTTGTGCCCATCTCATCATCATCTGTTGGTGGCTGTGAGTGAGTGAGTGAGTGAGTGAGTGAGTGAGTGAGTGAGTGAGTGAAGGTGCTGTTTTGGATGATAGAAGTGCCCATTTCATCATCTTCTGTTGGTGGCTGTGAGTGACTTGTGAGTGAGTGAGTGAGTGAGTGAGTGAAGGTGCTGCTTTGGATGATAGAAGTTGTGCCCATTTCATCATCATCTGTTGGTGGCTGTGAATGAGTGAGTGAGTGAGTGAGTGAAGGTGCTGCTTTGGATGATAGAAGTTGTGCCCATTTCATCATCATCTGTTGGTGGCTGTGAGTGAGTGAGTGAGTGAGTGAGTGAGTGAGTGAGTGAGTGAGTGAAGGTGCTGCTTTGGATGATAGAAGTTGTGCCCATTTCATCATCATCTGTTGGTGGCTGTGAGTGAGTGAGTGAGTGAGTGAGTGAGTGAGTGAGTGAGTGAGTGAAGGTGCTGCTTTGGATGATAGAAGTTGTGCCCATTTCATCATCATCTTTTGGTGGCTGTGAGTGAGTGAGTGAGTGAGTGAGTGAGTGAGTGAGTGAGTGAGTGAAGGTGCTGCTTTGGATGATAGAAGTTGTGCCCATTTCATCATCATCTGTTGGTGGCTGTGAGTGAGTGGGTGAGTGAGTGAGTGAGTGAGTGAGTGAGTGAGTGAGTGAAGGTGCTGCTTTGGATGATAGAAGTTGTGCCCATTTCATCATCATCTGTTGGTGGCTGTGAGTGAGTGGGTGAGTGAGTGAGTGAGTGAGTGAAGGTGCTGCTTTGGATGATAGAAGTTGTGCCCATTTCATCATCATCTGTTGGTGGCTGTGAGTGAGTGAGTGAGTGAGTGAGTGAGTGAGTGAGTGAAGGTGCTGCTTTGGATGATAGAAGTTGTGCCCATTTCATCATCATCTGTTGGTGGCTGTGAGTGAGTGGGTGAGTGAGTGAGTGAGTGAGTGAGTGAAGGTGCTGCTTTGGATGATAGAAGTTGTGCCCATTTCATCATCATCTGTTGGTGGCTGTGAGTGAGTGGGTGAGTGAGTGAGTGAAGGTGCTGCTTTAGATGATAGAAGTTGTGCCCATTTCATCATCATCTGTTGGTGGCTGTGAGTGAGTGGGTGAGTGAGTGAGTGAGTGAGTGAGTGAGTGAAGGTGCTGCTTTGGATGATAGAAGTTGTGCCCATTTCATCATCATCTGTTGGTGGCTGTGAGTGAGTGAGTGAGTGAGTGAGTGAGTGAGTGAGTGAGTGAAGGTGCTGCTTTGGATGATAGAAGTTGTGCCCATTTCATCATCATCTGTTGGTGGCTGTGAGTGAGTGGGTGAGTGAGTGAGTGAGTGAGTGAAGGTGCTGCTTTGGATGATAGAAGTTGTGCCCATTTCGTCATCATCGGTTGGTGGCTGTGAGTGAGTGAGTGAGTGAGTGAGTGAGTGAAGGTGCTGCTTTGGATGATAGAAGTTGTGCCCATTTCATCATCATCTGTTGGTGGCTGTGAGTGAGTTAGTGAGTGAGTGAGTGAAGGTGCTGCTTTGGATGATAGAAGTTGTGCCCAATTCGTCATCATGTGTTGGTGGCTGTGAGTGAGTGAGTGAGTGATTGAGTGAGTGAGTGAAGGTGCTGCTTTGGCTGCTAGAAGTTGTGCCCATTTCATCATCATCTGTTGGTGGCTGTGACTGACTTGTGAGTGAGTGAGTGAGTGAGTGAGTGAGTGAAGGTGCTGCTTTGGCTGCTAGAAGTTGTGCCCATTTCATCATCATCTGTTGGTGGCTGT
The DNA here is from genome assembly GCA_027574665.1 of Rhynochetos jubatus. Lineage (NCBI taxonomy): Eukaryota > Metazoa > Chordata > Aves > Eurypygiformes > Rhynochetidae > Rhynochetos > Rhynochetos jubatus. Next base: position 12,481,328 of record CM050689.1, on the reverse strand, counting down.
GGTGAGTGAGTGAGTGAGTGAGTGAGTGAGTGAGTGAGTGAGTGATTGAAGGTGCTGCTTTGGCTGCTAGAAGTTGTGCCCATCTCATCATCATCTGTTGGTGGCTGTGAGTGAGTGAGTG
>CM050689.1:12468707-12471207 GCA_027574665.1 Rhynochetos jubatus | reverse complement strand
CAGGTGCTGGTTTGGATGACAGAAGTGGTGACCAATTTGTCATCATCTGTTGGTGGCTGTGAGTGAGTGAGTGAGTGAGTGAGTGAGTGAGTGAGTGAATGTGCTGCTTTGGATGATAGAAGTTGTGCCCATTTCATCATCATCTGTTGGTTGCTGTGAGTGAGTGAGTTAGTGAGTGAGTGAGTGAAGGTGCTGCTTTGGATGATAGAAGTTGTGCCCAATTCGTCATCATGTGTTGGTGGCTGTCAGTGACTTTTGATTGAGTGAGTGAATGAGTGAGTGAAGGTGCTGCTTTGGATGATAGAAGTTGTGACCATTTCATCATCATCTGTTGGTGGCTGTGAGTGAGTGAGTGAGTGAATGAGTGAGTGAAGGTGCTGCTTTGGATGATAGAGGTTGTGCCCATTTCATCATCATCTGTTGGTGGCTGTGAGTGAGTGAGTGAGTGAGTGAGTGAGTGAGTGAGTGAAGGTGCTGCTTTGGATGACAGAAGTTGTGACCATTTTGCCATCATCTGTTGGTGGCTGTGAGTGACGAGTGAGTGAGTGAGTGAGTGAGTGAAGGTGCTGCTTTGGATGACAGAAGTTGTGCCCAATTCATCATCATCTGTTGGTGGCTGTGAGTGAGTGATTGAGTGAGTGAGTGAGTGAAGGTGCTGCTTTGGATGACAGAAGTTGTGCCCAATTCATCATCATCTCTTGGTGGCTGTGAGTGACTTGTGAGTGATTGAGTGAGTGATTGAGTGCGTGAAGGTGCTGCTTTGGATGATGGAAGTTGTGCCCATTTCATCATCATCTGTTGGTGGCTGTGAGTGAGTGAGTGAGTGAGTGAAGGTGCTGCTTTGGATGATAGAAGTTGTGCCCATTTCATCATCATCTGTTGGTGCCTGTGAGTGAGTGAGTGAGTGAGTGAGTGAGTGAAGGTGCTGCTTTGGATGACAGAAGTTGTGACCATTTTGTCATCATCTGTTGGTGGCTGTGAGTGAGTGAATGAGTGAGTGAGTGAGTGAGTGAAGGTGCTGCTTTGGCTGCTAGTAGTTGTGCCCATTTCATCATCATCTGTTGGTGGCTGTGAGTGAGTGAGTGAGTGAGTGAGTGAGTGAGTGAGTGAAGGTGCTGTTTTGGATGATAGAAGTTGTGCCCATTTCATCATCATCTGTTGGTGGCTGTGAGTGAGTGAGTGAGTGAGTGAGTGAGTGAGTGAAGGTGCTGCTTTGGATGATAGAAGTTGTGCCCATTTCATCATCATCTGTTGGTGGCTGTGAGTGAGTGAGTGAGTGAGTGAGTGAGTGAGTGAGTGAGTGAAGGTGCTGCTTTGGATGATAGAAGTTGTGCCCATTTCATCATCATCTGTTGGTGGCTGTGAGTGAGTGAGTGGGTGAGTGAGTGAGTGAGTGAGTGAGTGAGTGAGTGAAGGTGCTGCTTTGGATGACAGAAGTTGTGCCCATTTCATCATCATCTGTTGGTGGCTGTGAGTGAGTGAGTGAGTGAGTGAGTGAGTGAGTGAGTGAAGGTGCTGCTTTGGATGATAGAAGTTGTGCCCATTTCATCATCATCTGTTGGTGGCTGTGAGTGAGTGAGTGAGTGAGTGAGTGAGTGAAGGTGCTGCTTTGGATGATAGAAGTTGTGCCCATTTCATCATCATCTGTTGGTGGCTGTGAGTGAGTGGGTGAGTGAGTGAGTGAGTGAGTGAGTGAGTGAGTGAAGGTGCTGCTTTGGATGATAGAAGTTGTGCCCATTTCATCATCATCGGTTGGTGGCTCTGAGTGAGTGAGTGAGTGAGTGAGTGAGTGAGTGAGTGAAGGTGCTGCTTTGGATGATAGAAGTTGTGCCCATTTCCTCATCATTGGTTGGTGGCTGTGAGTGAGTGAGTGAGTGAGTGAGTGAGTGAGTGAGTGAGTGAAGGTGCTGCTTTGGATGATAGAAGTTGTGCCCATTTCATCATCATCTGTTGGTGGCTGTGAGTGAGTGAGTGAGTGAGTGAATGAGTGAGTGAGTGAGTGAGTGAAGGTGCTGCTTTGGATGATAGAAGTTCTGCCCATTTCATCATCATCTGTTGGTGGCTGTGAGTGACTTGTGAGTGAGTGAGTGAGTGAAGGTCCTGCTTTGGATGATAGAAGTTGTGCCCATTTCCTCATCATCTGTTGGTGGCTGTGAGTGACTTGTGAGTGAGTGAGTGAGTGAGTGAGTGAAGGTGCTGCTTTGGATGATAGAAGTTGTGCCCATTTCATCATCATCTGTTGGTGGCTGTGACTGACTTGTGAGTGAGTGAGTGAGTGAAGGTGCTGCTTTGGATGATAGAAGTTGTGCCCATTTCATCATCATCTGTTGGTGGCTGTGAGTGACTTGTGAGTGAGTGAGTGAGTGAAGGTGCTGCTTTGGATGATAGAAGTTGTGCCCAATTCGTCATCATCTGTGGTGGCTGTGAGTGAGTGAGTGAGTGAGTGAGTGAGTGAGTGAGTGAAGGTGCTGCTTTGGCTGCTACAAGTTGTGCCCATTTC
>CM050689.1:12458707-12463707 GCA_027574665.1 Rhynochetos jubatus | reverse complement strand
CTGCTTTGGATGATAGAAGTTGTGCCCATTTCATCATCATCTGTTGGTGGCTGTGAGTGAGTGATTGAGTGAGTGAAGGTGCTGCTTTGGATGATAGAAGTTGTGCCCAATTCATCATCATCTCTTGGTGGCTGTGAGTGACTTTGAGTGATTGAGTGAGTGATTGAGTGAGTGAAGGTGCTGCTTTGAATGACACAAGTTGTGACCATTTCATCATCATCTGTTGGTGGCTGTCAGTGACTTTTGATTGATTGAGTGAGTGAGTGAGTGAAGGTGCTGCTTTGGATGATAGAAGTTGTGCCCATTTCATCATCATCTGTTGGTGGCTGTGAGTGAGTGAGTGAGTGATTGAGTGAGTGAGTGAAGGTGCTGCTTTTGCTGCTAGAAGTTGTGCCCATTTCATCATCATCTGTTGGTGGCTGTGACTGACTTGTGAGTGAGTGAGTGAGTGAGTGAAGGTGCTGCTTTGGATGATAGAAGTTGTGCCCATTTCATCATCATCTGTTGGTGGCTGTGGTGAGTGAGTGAGTGAGTGAGTGAGTGAGTGAGTGAGTGAAGGTGCTGCTTTGGATGATAGAAGTTGTGCCCATTTCATCATCATCTGTTGTTGGCTGTGAGTTACTTGTGAGTGAGTGAAAGTGCTGCTTTGAATGACACAAGTTGTGACCATTTCATCATCATCTGTTGGTGGCTGTCAGTGACTTTTGATTGAGTGAGTGAGTGAGTGAGTGAGTGAAGGTGCTGCTTTGGATGATAGAAGTTGTGCCCAATTCATCATCATCTCTTGGTGGCTGTGAGTGAGTGAGTGAGTGAATGAGTGAGTGAAGGTGCTGCTTTGGATGATAGAGGTTGTGCCCATTTCATCATCATCTCTTGGTGGCTGTGAGTGAGTAAGTGAGTGAGTGAGTGAAGGTGCTGCTTTGGATGACAGAAGTTGTGACCATTTTGCCATCGTCTGTTGGTGGCTGTGAGTGACGAGTGAGTGAGTGAGTGAGTGAGTGAGTGAGTGAAGGTGCTGCTTTGGATGACAGAATTTGTGCCCAATTCATCATCATCTGTTGGTGGCTGTGAGTGAGTGATTGAGTGAGTGAGTGAGTGAAGGTGCTGCTTTGGATGATAGAAGTTGTGCCCAATTCATCATCATCTCTTGGTGGCTGTGAGTGACTTGTGAGTGATTGAGTGAGTGATTGAGTGCGTGAAGGTGCTGCTTTGGATGATGGAAGTTGTGCCCATTTCATCATCATCTGTTGGTGGCTGTGAGTGAGTGAGTGAGTGATTGAGTGAAGGTGCTGCTTTGGATGATAGAAGTTGTGCCCATTTCATCATCATCTGTTGGTGCCTGTGAGTGAGTGAGTGAGTGAGTGAGTGAGTGAGTGAGTGAAGGTGCTGCTTTGGATGACAGAAGTTGTGACCATTTTGTCATCATCTGTTGGTGGCTGTGAGTGAGTGAGTGAGTGAGTGAGTGAGTGAGTGAGTGAAGGTGCTGCTTTGGATGAGAGAAGTTGTGCCCATTTCATCATCATCGGTTGGTGGCTGTGAGTGAGTGAGTGAGTGAGTGAGTGAGTGAGTGAGTGATTGAAGGTGCTGCTTTGGCTGCTAGAAGTTGTGCCCATCTCATCATCATCTGTTGGTGGCTGTGAGTGAGTGAGTGAGTGAGTGAGTGAGTGAGTGAAGGTGCTGCTTTGGAAGATAGAAGTTGTGCCCATTTCATCATCTTCTGTTGGTGGCTGTGAGTGAGTGAGTGAGCGAGTGAGTGAGTGAGTGAGTGAGTGAAGGTGCTCTTTTGGATGATAGAAGTGCCCATTTCATCATCTTCTGTTGGTGGCTGTGAGTGACTTGTGAGTGAGTGAGTGAAGGTGCTGCTTTGGATGATAGAAGTTGTGCCCATTTCATCATCATCTGTTGGTGGCTGTGAGTGAGTGAGTGAGTGAGTGAGTGAGTGAGTGAGTGAGTGAAGGTGCTGCTTTGGATGATAGAAGTTGTGCCCATTTCATCATCATCTGTTGGTGGCTGTGAGTGAGTGGGTGAGTGAGTGAGTGAGTGAGTGAGTGAGTGAGTGAAGGTGCTGCTTTGGATGATAGAAGTTGTGCCCATTTCATCATCATCTGTTGGTGGCTGTGAGTGAGTGAGTGAGTGAGTGAGTGAGTGAGTGAGTGAAGGTGCTGCTTTGGATGATAGAAGTTGTGCCCATTTCATCATCATCTGTTGGTGGCTGTGAGTGAGTCAGTGAGTCAGTCAGTGAGTGAGTGAAGGTGCTGCTTTGGATGACAGAAGTTGTGACCATTTTGCCATCGTCTGTTGGTGGCTGTGAGTGACGAGTGAGTGAGTGAGTGAGTGAGTGAGTGAAGGTGCTGCTTTGGATGACAGAATTTGTGCCCAATTCATCATCATCTGTTGGTGGCTGTGAGTGAGTGATTGAGTGAGTGAGTGAGTGAAGGTGCTGCTTTGGATGATAGAAGTTGTGCCCAATTCATCATCATCTCTTGGTGGCTGTGAGTGACTTGTGAGTGATTGAGTGAGTGATTGAGTGCGTGAAGGTGCTGCTTTGGATGATGGAAGTTGTGCCCATTTCATCATCATCTGTTGGTGGCTGTGAGTGAGTGAGTGAGTGATTGAGTGAAGGTGCTGCTTTGGATGATAGAAGTTGTGCCCATTTCATCATCATCTCTTGGTGGCTGTGAGTGAGTGAGTGAGTGAGTGAGTGAGTGAGTGAGTGAAGGTGCTGCTTTGGATGACAGAAGTTGTGCCCATTTCATCATCATCTGTTGGTGGCTGTGAGTGAGTGAGTGAGTGAGTGAGTGAGTGAGTGAAGGTGCTGCTTTGGATGAGAGAAGTTGTGCCCATTTCATCATCATCTGTTGGTGGCTGTGAGTGAGTGAGTGAGTGAGTGAGTGAGTGAGTGAGTGAGTGAGTGATTGAAGGTGCTGCTTTGGCTGCTAGAAGTTGTGCCCATCTCATCATCATCTGTTGGTGGCTGTGAGTGAGTGAGTGAGTGAGTGAGTGAGTGAGTGAGTGAAGGTGCTGCTTTGGAAGATAGAAGTTGTGCCCATTTCATCATCTTCTGTTGGTGGCTGTGAGTGAGTGAGTGAGTGAGCGAGCGAGTGAGTGAGTGAGTGAGTGAGTGAGTGAAGGTGCTCTTTTGGATGATAGAAGTGCCCATTTCATCATCTTCTGTTGGTGGCTGTGAGTGACTTGTGAGTGAGTGAGTGAAGGTGCTGCTTTGGATGATAGAAGTTGTGCCCATTTCATCATCATCTGTTGGTGGCTGTGAGTGAGTGAGTGAGTGAGTGAGTGAGTGAAGGTGCTGCTTTGGATGATAGAAGTTGTGCCCATTTCATCATCATCTGTTGGTGGCTGTGAGTGAGTGGGTGAGTGAGTGAGTGAGTGAGTGAGTGAGTGAGTGAAGGTGCTGCTTTGGATGATAGAAGTTGTGCCCATTTCATCATCATCTGTTGGTGGCTGTGAGTGAGTGAGTGAGTGAGTGAGTGAGTGAGTGAAGGTGCTGCTTTGGATGATAGAAGTTGTGCCCATTTCATCATCATCTGTTGGTGGCTGTGAGTGAGTCAGTGAGTCAGTGAGTGAGTGAGTGAAGGTGCTGCTTTGGATGATAGAAGTTGTGCCCATTTCATCATCATCTGTTGGTGGCTGTGAGTGAGTGAGTGAGTGAGTGAGTGAGTGAGTGAGTGAAGGTGCTGCTTTGGATGATAGAAGTTGTGCCCATTTCATCATCATCTGTTGGTGGCTGTGAATGAGTGAGTGAGTGAGTGAGTGAGTGAAGGTGCTGCTTTGGATGATAGAAGTTGTGCCCATTTCATCATCATCTGTTGGTGGCTGTGAGTGACTTGTGAGTGAGTGAGTGAGTGAGTGAGTGAAGGTGCTGCTTTGGATGATAGAAGTTGTGCCCAATTCGTCATCATGTGTTGGTGGCTGTGAGTGAGTGAGTGAGTGATTGAGTGAGTGAATGAAGGTGCTGCTTTGGCTGCTAGAAGTTGTGCCCATTTCATCATCATCTGTTGGTGGCTGTGAGTGACTTGTGAGTGAGTGAGTGAGTGAGTGAGTGAGTGAAGGTGCTGCTTTGGATGATAGAAGTTGTGCCCAATTCATCATCATCTCTTGGTGGCTGTGAGTGACTTGTGAGTGATTGAGTGAGTGATTGAGTGCGTGAAGGTGCTGCTTTGGATGATAGAAGTTGTGCCCATTTCATCATCATCTGTTGGTGGCTGTGAGTGAGTGAGTGAGTGAGTGAGTGAGTGAGTGAGTGAAGGTGCTGCTTTGGATGATAGAAGTTGTGCCCATTTCATCATCATCTGTTGGTGGCTGTGAGTGAGTGGGTGAGTGAGTGAGTGAGTGAGTGAGTGAGTGAGTGAAGGTGCTGCTTTGGATGATAGAAGTTGTGCCCATTTCATCATCATCTGTTGGTGGCTGTGAGTGAGTGAGTGAGTGAGTGAGTGAGTGAGTGAGTGAGTGAAGGTGCTGCTTTGGATGATAGAAGTTGTGCCCATTTCATCATCATCTGTTGGTGGCTGTGAGTGAGTCAGTGAGTCAGTCAGTGAGTGAGTGAAGGTGCTGCTTTGGATGACAGAAGTTGTGACCATTTTGCCATCGTCTGTTGGTGGCTGTGAGTGACGAGTGAGTGAGTGAGTGAGTGAGTGAGTGAAGGTGCTGCTTTGGATGACAGAATTTGTGCCCAATTCATCATCATCTGTTGGTGGCTGTGACTGACTTGTGAGTGAGTGAGTGAGTGAAGGTGCTGCTTTGGATGATAGAAGTTGTGCCCAATTCATCATCATCTCTTGGTGGCTGTGAGTGACTTGTGAGTGATTGAGTGAGTGATTGAGTGCGTGAAGGTGCTGCTTTGGATGATGGAAGTTGTGCCCATTTCATCATCATCTGTTGGTGGCTGTGAGTGAGTGAGTGAGTGATTGAGTGAAGGTGCTGCTTTGGATGATAGAAGTTGTGCCCATTTCATCATCATCTCTTGGTGGCTGTGAGTGAGTGAG
>CM050689.1:12451207-12453707 GCA_027574665.1 Rhynochetos jubatus | reverse complement strand
GATGATAGAAGTGCCCAGTTCATCATCTTCTGTTGGTGGCTGTGAGTGACTTGTGAGTGATTGAGTGAGTGAAGGTGCTGCTTTGGATGATGGAAGTTCTGCCCATTTCATCATCATCTGTTGGTGGCTGTGAGTGAGTGAGTGAGTGATTGAGTGAGTGAAGGTGCTGCTTTGGATGATAGAAGTTGTGCCCAATTCATCATCATCTGTTGGTGGCTGCGAGTGACTTGTGAGTGATTGAGTGATTGAGTGAATGAAGGTGCTGCTTTGGATGATAGAAGTTGTGCCCATTTCATCATCATCTGTTGGTGCCTGTGAGTGAGTGAGTGAGGGAGTGAGTGAGTGAGTGAGTGAGTGAAGGTGCTGCTTTGGATGATAGAAGTTGTGCCCATTTCATCATCATCTGTTGGTGGCTGTGAGTGACTTGTGAGTGAGTGAGTGAGTGAGTGAGTGAGTGAGTGAAGGTGCTGCTTTGGATGATAGAAGTTGTGCCCATTTCATCATCATCTGTTGGTGGCTGTGAGTGAGTGAGTGATTGAGTGAGTGAGTGAGTGAGTGAGTGAAGGTGCTGTTTTGGATGATAGAAGTGCCCAGTTCATCATCTTCTGTTGGTGGCTGTGAGTGACTTGTGAGTGAGTGAGTGAGTGAAGGTGCTGCTTTGGATGATAGAAGTTGTGCCCATTTCATCATCATCTGTTGGTGGCTGTGAATGAGTGAGTGAGTGAGTGAGTGAAGGTCCTGCTTTGGATGATAGAAGTTCTGCCCATTTCATCATCATCTGTTGGTGGCTGTGAGTGACTTGTGAGTGAGTGAGTGAGTGAGTGAGTGAAGGTGCTGCTTTGGATGATAGAAGTTGTGCCCATTTCATCATCATCTGTTGGTGGCTGTGAGTGACTTGTGAGTGAGTGAGTGAGTGAAGGTGCTGCTTTGGATGATAGAAGTTGTGCCCATTTCACCATCATCTGTTGGTGGCTGTGAGTGACTTGTGAGCGAGTGAGTGAGTGAGTGAAGGTGCTGCTTTGGCTGCTAGAAGTTGTGCCCAATTCGTTATCATCTGTAGTGGCTGTGAGTGAGTGAGTGAGTGAGTGAGTGAGTGAGTGAGTGAGTGAGTGAAGGTGCTGCTTAGGCTGCTACAAGTTGTGCCCATTTCATCATCATCTGTTGGTGGCTGTGAGTGAGTGAGTGAGTGAGTGAGTGAGTGAGTGAGTGAGTGAGTGAAGGTGCTGCTTTGGGTGACAGAAGTTGTGCCCAATTCATCATCATCATCTGTTGGTGACTGTGAGTGAATGAGTGAGTGAGTGAGTGAGTGAGTGAGTGAAGGTGCTGCTTTGGATGATAGAAGTTGTGCCCAATTCATCATCATCTCTTGGTGGCTGTGAGTGACTTGTCAGTGATTGAGTGAGTGATTGAGTGAGTGAAGGTGCTGCTTTGGATGATGGAAGTCGTGCCCATTTCATCATCATCTGTTGGTGGCTGTGAGTGAGTGAGTGAGTGAGTGAGTGAGTGAGTGAAGGTGCTGCTTTGGATGATAGAAGTTGTGCCCATTTCATCATCATCTGTTGGTGCCTGTGAGTGAGTGAGGGAGGGAGGGAGTGAGTGAGTGAAGGTGCTGCTTTGGATGATAGAAGTTTTGCCCATTTCATCATCATCTGTTGGTGCCTGTGAGTGAGGGAGTGAGGGAGTGAGTGAGTGAAGGTGCTGCTTTGGATGATAGAAGTTGTGCCCATTTCATCATCATCTGTTGGTGCCTGTGAGTGAGGGAGTGAGGGAGTGAGTGAGTGAGTGAGTGAGTGAAGGTGCTGCTTTGGATGATAGAAGTTGTGCCCATTTCATCATCATCTGTTGGTGGCTGTGAGTGAGTGAGTGAGTGAGTGAAGGTGCTGCTTTGGATGATAGAAGTTGTGCCCATTTCATCATCATCTGTTGGTGGCTGTGAGTGAGTGAGTGAGTGAGTGAGTGAGTGAAGGTGCTGCTTTGGATGATAGAAGTTGTGCCCATTTCATCATCATCTGTGGGTGGCTGTGAGTGAGTGAGTGAGTGAGTGAGTGAGTGAGTGAGTGAGTGAAGGTGCTGCTTTGGATGATAGAAGTTGTGCCTATTTCATCATAATCTGTTGGTGGCTGTGAGTGAGTGAGTGAGTGAGTGAGTGAGTGAAGGTACTGCTTTGGATGACAGAAGTTGTGCCCATTTCATCATCATCTGTTGGTGGCTGTGAGTGAGTGAGTGAGTGAGTGAGTGCAGGTGCTGCTTTGGAAGACAGAAGTGGTGACCAATTTGTCATCATCTGTTGGTGGCTGTGAGTGACTTGTGAGTGAGTGAGTGAGTGAGTGAGTGAGTGAAGGTGCTGCTTTGGATGATAGAAGTTGTGCCCATTTCATCATCATCTGTTGGTGGCTGTGAGTGAGTCAGTGAGTCAGTGAGTGAGTGAGTGAAGGTGCTGCTTTGGATGATAGAAGTCGTGGCCATTTCATCATCATCAGTTGGTGGCTGTGAGTGAGTG
>CM050689.1:12423707-12448707 GCA_027574665.1 Rhynochetos jubatus | reverse complement strand
GAAGTTGTGCCCATTTCATCATCATCTGTTGGGGGCTGTGAGTGAGTGAGTGAGTGAGTGAGTGAGTGAGTGAGTGAAGGTGCTGCTTTGGAAGATAGAAGTTGTGCCCATTTCATCATCTTCTGTTGGTGGCTGTGAGTGAGTGAGTGAGTGAGTGAGTGAGTGAAGGTGCTGTTTTGGATGATAGAAGTGCCCATTTCATCATCATCTGTTGGTGGCTGTGAGTGACTTGTGAGTGAGTGAGTGAGTGAGTGAAGGTGCTGCTTTGGATGATAGAAGTTGTGCCCATTTCATCATCATCTGTTGGTGGCTGTGAATGAGTGAGTGAGTGAGTGAGTGAAGGTGCTGCTTTGGATGATAGAAGTTGTGCCCATTTCATCATCATCTGTTGGTGGCTGTGAGTGAGTGAGTGAGTGAGTGAGTGAGTGAAGGTGCTGCTTTGGATGATAGAAGTTGTGCCCATTTCATCATCATCTGTTGGTGGCTGTGAGTGAGTGAGTGAGTGAGTGAGTGAGTGAGTGAGTGAGTGAAGGTGCTGCTTTGGATGATAGAAGTTGTGCCCATTTCATCATCATCTGTTGGTGGCTGTGAGTGAGTGAGTGGGTCAGTGAGTGAGTGAGTGAGTGAGTGAAGGTGCTGCTTTGGATGATAGAAGTTGTGCCCATTTCATCATCATCTGTTGGTGGCTGTGAATGAGTGAGTGAGTGAGTGAGTGAAGGTGCTGCTTTGGATGATAGAAGTTGTGCCCATTTCATCATCATCTGTTGGTGGCTGTGAGTGAGTGAGTGAGTGAGTGAGTGAAGGTGCTGCTTTGGATGATAGAAGTTGTGCCCATTTCATCATCATCTGTTGGTGGCTGTGAGTGAGTGAGTGAGTGAGTGAGTGAGTGAAGGTGCTGCTTTGGATGATAGAAGTTGTGCCCATTTCATCATCATCTGTTGGTGGCTGTGAGTGAGTGAGTGGGTCAGTGAGTGAGTGAGTGAGTGAGTGAAGGTGCTGCTTTGGATGATAGAAGTTGTGCCCATTTCATCATCATCTGTTGGTGGCTGTGAGTGAGTGAGTGAGTGAGTGAGTGAGTGAGTGAGTGAAGGTGCTGCTTTGGATGATAGAAGTTGTGCCCATTTCATCATCATCTGTTGGTGGCTGTGAGTGAGTGAGTGAGTGAGTGAGTGAGTGAGTGAGTGAGTGAAGGTGCTGCTTTGGATGATAGAAGTTCTGCCCATTTCATCATCATCTGTTGCTGGCTCTGAGTGAGTGAGTGAACGAGTGAGTGAGTGAGTGAGTGAAGGTGCTGCTTTGGATGATAGAAGTTCTGCCCATTTCATCATCATCTGTTGGTGGCTGTGAGTGACTTGTGAGTGAGTGAGTGAGTGAGTGAGTGAAGGTCCTGCTTTGGATGATAGAAGTTGTGCCCATTTCATCATCTTCTTTTGGTGGCTGTGAGTGACTTGTGAGTGAGTGAGTGAGTGAAGGTCCTGCTTTGGATGATAGAAGTTGTGCCCATTTCATCATCTTCTGTTGGTGGCTGTGAGTGAGTGAGTGAGTGAGTGAGTGAAGGTGCTGTTTTGGATGATAGAAGTGCCCATTTCATCATCTTCTGTTGGTGGCTGTGAGTGACTTGTGAGTGAGTGAGTGAGTGAGTGAAGGTGCTGCTTTGGATGATAGAAGTTGTGCCCATTTCATCATCATCTGTTGGTGGCTGTGAATGAGTGAGTGAGTGAGTGAGTGAAGGTGCTGCTTTGGATGATAGAAGTTGTGCCCATTTCATCATCATCTGTTGGTGGCTGTGAGTGAGTGAGTGATTGAGTGAGTGAGTGAGTGAGTGAGTGAGTGAGTGAAGGTGCTGTTTTGGATGATAGAAGTGCCCAGTTCATCATCTTCTGTTGGTGGCTGTGAGTGACTTGTGAGTGAGTGAGTGAGTGAAGGTGCTGCTTTGGATGATAGAAGTTGTGCCCATTTCATCATCATCTGTTGGTGGCTGTGAATGAGTGAGTGAGTGAGTGAGTGAGTGAAGGTCCTGCTTTGGATGATAGAAGTTCTGCCCATTTCATCATCATCTGTTGGTGGCTGTGAGTGACTTGTGAGTGAGTGAGTGAGTGAGTGAGTGAAGGTGCTGCTTTGGATGATAGAAGTTGTGCCCATTTCATCATCATCTGTTGGTGGCTGTGAGTGACTTGTGAGTGAGTGAGTGAGTGAAGGTGCTGCTTTGGATGATAGAAGTTGTGCCCATTTCACCATCATCTGTTGGTGGCTGTGAGTGACTTGTGAGCGAGTGAGTGAGTGAGTGAAGGTGCTGCTTTGGCTGCTAGAAGTTGTGCCCAATTCGTTATCATCTGTAGTGGCTGTGAGTGAGTGAGTGAGTGAGTGAGTGAGTGAGTGAGTGAGTGAGTGAAGGTGCTGCTTAGGCTGCTACAAGTTGTGCCCATTTCATCATCATCTGTTGGTGGCTGTGAGTGAGTGAGTGAGTGAGTGAGTGAGTGAGTGAGTGAAGGTACTGCTTTGGGTGACAGAAGTTGTGCCCAATTCATCATCATCATCTGTTGGTGACTGTGAGTGAATGAGTGAGTGAGTGAGTGAGTGAGTGAGTGAAGGTGCTGCTTTGGATGATAGAAGTTGTGCCCAATTCATCATCATCTCTTGGTGGCTGTGAGTGACTTGTCAGTGATTGAGTGAGTGATTGAGTGAGTGAAGGTGCTGCTTTGGATGATGGAAGTCGTGCCCATTTCATCATCATCTGTTGGTGGCTGTGAGTGAGTGAGTGAGTGAGTGAGTGAGTGAAGGTGCTGCTTTGGATGATAGAAGTTGTGCCCATTTCATCATCATCTGTTGGTGCCTGTGAGTGAGTGAGGGAGGGAGGGAGTGAGTGAGTGAAGGTGCTGCTTTGGATGATAGAAGTTTTGCCCATTTCATCATCATCTGTTGGTGCCTGTGAGTGAGGGAGTGAGGGAGTGAGTGAGTGAAGGTGCTGCTTTGGATGATAGAAGTTGTGCCCATTTCATCATCATCTGTTGGTGCCTGTGAGTGAGGGAGTGAGGGAGTGAGTGAGTGAGTGAGTGAGTGAGTGAAGGTGCTGCTTTGGATGATAGAAGTTGTGCCCATTTCATCATCATCTGTTGGTGGCTGTGAGTGAGTGAGTGAGTGAGTGAAGGTGCTGCTTTGGATGATAGAAGTTGTGCCCATTTCATCATCATCTGTTGGTGGCTGTGAGTGAGTGAGTGAGTGAGTGAGTGAGTGAAGGTGCTGCTTTGGATGATAGAAGTTGTGCCCATTTCATCATCATCTGTGGGTGGCTGTGAGTGAGTGAGTGAGTGAGTGAGTGAGTGAGTGAGTGAAGGTGCTGCTTTGGATGATAGAAGTTGTGCCCATTTCATCATCATCTGTGGGTGGCTGTGAGTGATTGAGTGAGTGAGTGAGTGAGTGAGTGAGTGCAGGTGCTGCTTTGGAAGACAGAAGTGGTGACCAATTTGTCATCATCTGTTGGTGGCTGTGAGTGACTTGTGAGTGAGTGAGTGAGTGAGTGAGTGAGTGAGTGAAGGTGCTGCTTTGGATGATAGAAGTTGTGCCCATTTCATCATCATCTGTTGGTGGCTGTGAGTGAGTCAGTGAGTCAGTGAGTGAGTGAGTGAAGGTGCTGCTTTGGATGATAGAAGTCGTGGCCATTTCATCATCATCAGTTGGTGGCTGTGAGTGACTTGTGAGTGAGTGAGTGAGTGAGTGAAGGTGCTGCTTTGGATGATAGAAGTTGTGCCCATTTCATCATCATCTGTTGGTGGCTGTGAATGAGTGAGTGAGTGAGTGAGTGAGTGAGTGAGTGAAGGTGCTGCTTTGGATGATAGAAGTTGTGCCCATTTCATCATCATCTGTTGGTGGCTGTGAGTGAGTGAGTGAGTGAGTGAGTGAGTGAGTGAAGGTGCTGCTTTGGATGATAGAAGTTGTGCCCATTTCATCATCATCTGTTGGTGGCTGTGAGTGAGTGAGTGAGTGAGTGAGTGAGTGAGTGAGTGAAGGTGCTGCTTTGGATGATAGAAGTTGTGCCCATTTCATCATCATCTGTTGGTGGCTGTGAGTGAGTGAGTGAGTGAGTGAGTGAGTGAGTGAGTGAAGGTGCTGCTTTGGAAGATAGAAGTTGTGCCCATTTCATCATCATCTGTTGGTGGCTGTGAGTGACTTGTGAGTGAGTGAGTGAGTGAGTGAAGGTGCTGCTTTGGCTGCTAGAAGTTGTGCCCATTTCATCATCATCTGTTGGGGGCTGTGAGTGAGTGAGTGAGTGAGTGAGTGAGTGAGTGAAGGTGCTGCTTTGGAAGATAGAAGTTGTGCCCATTTCATCATCTTCTGTTGGTGGCTGTGAGTGAGTGAGTGAGTGAGTGAGTGAAGGTGCTGTTTTGGATGATAGAAGTGCCCATTTCATCATCATCTGTTGGTGGCTGTGAGTGACTTGTGAGTGAGTGAGTGAGTGAGTGAAGGTGCTGCTTTGGATGATAGAAGTTGTGCCCATTTCATCATCATCTGTTGGTGGCTGTGAATGAGTGAGTGAGTGAGTGAGTGAAGGTGCTGCTTTGGATGATAGAAGTTGTGCCCATTTCATCATCATCTGTTGGTGGCTGTGAGTGAGTGAGTGAGTGAGTGAGTGAGTGAAGGTGCTGCTTTGGATGATAGAAGTTGTGCCCATTTCATCATCATCTGTTGGTGGCTGTGAGTGAGTGAGTGAGTGAGTGAGTGAGTGAGTGAGTGAGTGAGTGAAGGTGCTGCTTTGGATGATAGAAGTTGTGCCCATTTCATCATCATCTGTTGGTGGCTGTGAGTGAGTGAGTGGGTCAGTGAGTGAGTGAGTGAGTGAGTGAAGGTGCTGCTTTGGATGATAGAAGTTGTGCCCATTTCATCATCATCTGTTGGTGGCTGTGAATGAGTGAGTGAGTGAGTGAGTGAAGGTGCTGCTTTGGATGATAGAAGTTGTGCCCATTTCATCATCATCTGTTGGTGGCTGTGAGTGAGTGAGTGAGTGAGTGAGTGAAGGTGCTGCTTTGGATGATAGAAGTTGTGCCCATTTCATCATCATCTGTTGGTGGCTGTGAGTGAGTGAGTGAGTGAGTGAGTGAGTGAGTGAAGGTGCTGCTTTGGATGATAGAAGTTGTGCCCATTTCATCATCATCTGTTGGTGGCTGTGAGTGAGTGAGTGAGTGAGTGAGTGAAGGTGCTGCTTAGGCTGCTACAAGTTGTGCCCATTTCATCATCATCTGTTGGTGGCTGTGAGTGAGTGAGTGAGTGAGTGAGTGAGTGAGTGAGTGAGTGAAGGTACTGCTTTGGGTGACAGAAGTTGTGCCCAATTCATCATCATCATCTGTTGGTGACTGTGAGTGAATGAGTGAGTGAGTGAGTGAGTGAGTGAAGGTGCTGCTTTGGATGATAGAAGTTGTGCCCAATTCATCATCATCTCTTGGTGGCTGTGAGTGACTTGTCAGTGATTGAGTGAGTGATTGAGTGAGTGAAGGTGCTGCTTTGGATGATGGAAGTCGTGCCCATTTCATCATCATCTGTTGGTGGCTGTGAGTGAGTGAGTGAGTGAGTGAGTGAGTGAGTGAGTGAAGGTGCTGCTTTGGATGATAGAAGTTGTGCCCATTTCATCATCATCTGTTGGTGCCTGTGAGTGAGTGAGGGAGGGAGGGAGTGAGTGAGTGAAGGTGCTGCTTTGGATGATAGAAGTTTTGCCCATTTCATCATCATCTGTTGGTGCCTGTGAGTGAGGGAGTGAGGGAGTGAGTGAGTGAAGGTGCTGCTTTGGATGATAGAAGTTGTGCCCATTTCATCATCATCTGTTGGTGCCTGTGAGTGAGGGAGTGAGGGAGTGAGTGAGTGAGTGAGTGAGTGAGTGAAGGTGCTGCTTTGGATGATAGAAGTTGTGCCCATTTCATCATCATCTGTTGGTGGCTGTGAGTGAGTGAGTGAGTGAGTGAAGGTGCTGCTTTGGATGATAGAAGTTGTGCCCATTTCATCATCATCTGTTGGTGGCTGTGAGTGAGTGAGTGAGTGAGTGAGTGAGTGAGTGAAGGTGCTGCTTTGGATGATAGAAGTTGTGCCCATTTCATCATCATCTGTGGGTGGCTGTGAGTGAGTGAGTGAGTGAGTGAGTGAGTGAGTGAAGGTGCTGCTTTGGATGATAGAAGTTGTGCCCATTTCATCATCATCTGTGGGTGGCTGTGAGTGATTGAGTGAGTGAGTGAGTGAGTGAGTGAGTGCAGGTGCTGCTTTGGAAGACAGAAGTGGTGACCAATTTGTCATCATCTGTTGGTGGCTGTGAGTGACTTGTGAGTGAGTGAGTGAGTGAGTGAGTGAGTGAGTGAGTGAAGGTGCTGCTTTGGATGATAGAAGTTGTGCCCATTTCATCATCATCTGTTGGTGGCTGTGAGTGAGTCAGTGAGTCAGTGAGTGAGTGAGTGAAGGTGCTGCTTTGGATGATAGAAGTCGTGGCCATTTCATCATCATCAGTTGGTGGCTGTGAGTGACTTGTGAGTGAGTGAGTGAGTGAGTGAAGGTGCTGCTTTGGATGATAGAAGTTGTGCCCATTTCATCATCATCTGTTGGTGGCTGTGAATGAGTGAGTGAGTGAGTGAGTGAGTGAGTGAGTGAAGGTGCTGCTTTGGATGATAGAAGTTGTGCCCATTTCATCATCATCTGTTGGTGGCTGTGAGTGAGTGAGTGAGTGAGTGAGTGAGTGAGTGAAGGTGCTGCTTTGGATGATAGAAGTTGTGCCCATTTCATCATCATCTGTTGGTGGCTGTGAGTGAGTGAGTGAGTGAGTGAGTGAGTGAGTGAGTGAGTGAAGGTGCTGCTTTGGATGATAGAAGTTGTGCCCATTTCATCATCATCTGTTGGTGGCTGTGAGTGAGTGAGTGAGTGAGTGAGTGAGTGAAGGTGCTGCTTTGGAAGATAGAAGTTGTGCCCATTTCATCATCATCTGTTGGTGGCTGTGAGTGACTTGTGAGTGAGTGAGTGAGTGAGTGAAGGTGCTGCTTTGGCTGCTAGAAGTTGTGCCCATTTCATCATCATCTGTTGGGGGCTGTGAGTGAGTGAGTGAGTGAGTGAGTGAGTGAGTGAGTGAAGGTGCTGCTTTGGAAGATAGAAGTTGTGCCCATTTCATCATCTTCTGTTGGTGGCTGTGAGTGAGTGAGTGAGTGAGTGAGTGAAGGTGCTGTTTTGGATGATAGAAGTGCCCATTTCATCATCATCTGTTGGTGGCTGTGAGTGACTTGTGAGTGAGTGAGTGAGTGAGTGAAGGTGCTGCTTTGGATGATAGAAGTTGTGCCCATTTCATCATCATCTGTTGGTGGCTGTGAATGAGTGAGTGAGTGAGTGAGTGAAGGTGCTGCTTTGGATGATAGAAGTTGTGCCCATTTCATCATCATCTGTTGGTGGCTGTGAGTGAGTGAGTGAGTGAGTGAGTGAGTGAAGGTGCTGCTTTGGATGATAGAAGTTGTGCCCATTTCATCATCATCTGTTGGTGGCTGTGAGTGAGTGAGTGAGTGAGTGAGTGAGTGAGTGAGTGAAGGTGCTGCTTTGGATGATAGAAGTTGTGCCCATTTCATCATCATCTGTTGGTGGCTGTGAGTGAGTGAGTGGGTCAGTGAGTGAGTGAGTGAGTGAGTGAAGGTGCTGCTTTGGATGATAGAAGTTGTGCCCATTTCATCATCATCTGTTGGTGGCTGTGAATGAGTGAGTGAGTGAGTGAGTGAAGGTGCTGCTTTGGATGAT
Source organism: Rhynochetos jubatus (assembly GCA_027574665.1). Classification (NCBI taxonomy): domain Eukaryota; kingdom Metazoa; phylum Chordata; class Aves; order Eurypygiformes; family Rhynochetidae; genus Rhynochetos; species Rhynochetos jubatus. Next base: position 12,440,961 of record CM050689.1, on the reverse strand, counting down.
AGAAGTTGTGCCCATTTCATCATCATCTGTTGGTGGCTGTGAGTGAGTGAGTGAGTGAGTGAGTGAAGGTGCTGCTTTGGATGATAGAAGTTGTGCCCATTTCATCATCATCTGTTGGTGGCTGTGAGTGAGTGAGTGAGTGAGTGAGTGAGTGAGTGAAGGTGCTGCTTTGGATGATAGAAGTTGTGCCCATTTCATCATCATCTGTTGGTGGCTGTGAGTGAGTGAGTGGGTCAGTGAGTGAGTGAGTGAGTGAGTGAAGGTGCTGCTTTGGATGATAGAAGTTGTGCCCATTTCATCATCATCTGTTGGTGGCTGTGAGTGAGTGAGTGAGTGAGTGAGTGAGTGAGTGAGTGAAGGTGCTGCTTTGGATGATAGAAGTTGTGCCCATTTCATCATCATCTGTTGGTGGCTGTGAGTGAGTGAGTGAGTGAGTGAGTGAGTGAGTGAGTGAAGGTGCTGCTTTGGATGATAGAAGTTCTGCCCATTTCATCATCATCTGTTGGTGGCTGTGAGTGACTTGTGAGTGAACGAGTGAGTGAGTGAGTGAGTGAAGGTGCTGCTTTGGATGATAGAAGTTCTGCCCATTTCATCATCATATGTTGGTGGCTGTGAGTGACTTGTGAGTGAGTGAGTGAGTGAGTGAGTGAAGGTCCTGCTTTGGATGATAGAAGTTGTGCCCATTTCATCATCTTCTTTTGGTGGCTGTGAGTGACTTGTGAGTGAGTGAGTGAGTGAAGGTCCTGCTTTGGATGATAGAAGTTGTGCCCATTTCATCATCTTCTGTTGGTGGCTGTGAGTGAGTGAGTGAGTGAGTGAGTGAAGGTGCTGTTTTGGATGATAGAAGTGCCCATTTCATCATCTTCTGTTGGTGGCTGTGAGTGACTTGTGAGTGAGTGAGTGAGTGAGTGAAGGTGCTGCTTTGGATGATAGAAGTTGTGCCCATTTCATCATCATCTGTTGGTGGCTGTGAATGAGTGAGTGAGTGAGTGAGTGAGTGAAGGTGCTGCTTTGGATGATAGAAGTTGTGCCCATTTCATCATCATCTGTTGGTGGCTGTGAGTGAGTGAGTGAGTGAGTGAGTGAGTGAGTGAAGGTGCTGCTTTGGATGATAGAAGTTGTGCCCATTTCATCATCATCTGTTGGTGGCTGTGAGTGAGTGAGTGAGTGAGTGAGTGAAGGTGCTGCTTTGGATGATAGAAGTTGTGCCCATTTCATCATCATCTGTTGGTGGCTGTGAGTGAGTGAGTGAGTGAGTGAGTGAGTGAGTGAAGGTACTGCTTTGGATGACAGAAATTGTGCCCATTTCATCATCATCTGTTGGTGGCTGTGAGTGACTTGTGAGTGAGTGAGTGAGTGAAGGTGCTGCTTTGGATGATAGAACTTGTGCCCATTTCATCATCATCTGTTGGTGGCTGTGAGTGACTTGTGAGTGAGTGAGTGAGTGAGTGAGTGAAGGTGCTGCTTTGGATGATAGAAGTTGTGCCCATTTCATCATCATCTGTTGGTGGCTGTGAGTGAGTGAGTGGGTGAGTGAGTGAGTGAGTGAGTGAGTGAAGGTGCTGCTTTGGAAGATAGAAGTTGTGCCCATTTCATCATCTTCTGTTGGTGGCTGTGAGTGAGTGAGTGAGTGAGTGAGTGAGTGAGTGAGTGAAGGTGCTGCTTTGGATGATAGAAGTTGTGCCCATTTCATCATCATCTGTTGGTGGCTGTGAGTGAGTGAGTGAGTGAGTGAGTGAGTGAAGGTGCTGCTTTGGATGATAGAAGTTGTGCCCATTTCATCATCATCTGTTGGTGGCTGTGAGTGAGTGAGTGAGTGAGTGAGTGAGTGAGTGAGTGAGTGAAGGTGCTGCTTTGGAAGATAGAAGTTGTGCCCATTTCATCATCATCTGTTGGTGGCTGTGAGTGACTTGTGAGTGAGTGAGTGAGTGAGTGAGTGAAGGTGCTGCTTTGGCTGCTAGAAGTTGTGCCCATTTCATCATCATCTGTTGGGGGCTGTGAGTGAGTGAGTGAGTGAGTGAGTGAGTGAGTGAGTGAGTGAGCGAAGGTGCTGCTTTGGAAGATAGAAGTTGTGCCCATTTCATCATCTTCTGTTGGTGGCTGTGAGTGAGTGAGTGAGTGAGTGAGTGAGTGAGTGAGTGAGTGAGTGAAGGTGCTGCTTTGGATGATAGAAGTGCCCATTTCATCATCATCTGTTGGTGGCTGTGAGTGACTTGTGAGTGAGTGAGTGAGTGAGTGAAGGTGCTGCTTTGGATGATAGAAGTTGTGCCCATTTCATCATCATCTGTTGGTGGCTGTGAATGAGTGAGTGAGTGAGTGAGTGAAGGTGCTGCTTTGGATGATAGAAGTTGTGCCCATTTCATCATCATCTGTTGGTGGCTGTGAGTGAGTGAGTGAGTGAGTGAAGGTGCTGCTTTGGATGATAGAAGTTGTGCCCATTTCATCATCATCTGTTGGTGGCTGTGAGTGAGTGAGTGAGTGAGTGAGTGAGTGAGTGAGTGAGTGAAGGTGCTGCTTTGGATGATAGAAGTTGTGCCCATTTCATCATCATCTGTTGGTGGCTGTGAGTGAGTGAGTGGGTCAGTGAGTGAGTGAGTGAGTGAGTGAAGGTGCTGCTTTGGATGATAGAACTTGTGCCCATTTCATCATCATCTGTTGGTGGCTGTGAGTGAGTGAGTGAGTGAGTGAGTGAAGGTGCTGCTTTGGATGATAGAAGTTGTGCCCATTTCATCATCATCTGTTGGTGGCTGTGAGTGAGTGAGTGAGTGAGTGAGTGAGTGAGTGAGTGAGTGAAGGTGCTGCTTTGGATGATAGAAGTTGTGCCCATTTCATCATCATCTGTTGGTGGCTGTGAGTGAGTGAGTGGGTCAGTGAGTGAGTGAGTGAGCGAGTGAAGGTGCTGCTTTGGATGATAGAAGTTGTGCCCATTTCATCATCATCTGTTGGTGGCTGTGAGTGAGTGAGTGAGTGAGTGAGTGAGTGAGTGAGTGAGTGAAGGTGCTGCTTTGGATGATAGAAGTTGTGCCCATTTCATCATCATCTGTTGGTGGCTGTGAGTGACTTGTGAGTGAGTGAGTGAGTGAAGGTGCTGCTTTGGATGATAGAAGTTGTGCCCATTTCATCATCATCTGTTGGTGGCTGTGAGTGAGTGAGTTAGTGAGTGAGTGAGTGAAGGTGCTGCTTTGGATGATAGAAGTTGTGCCCAATTCGTCATCATCTGTGGTGGCTGTGAGTGAGTGAGTGAGTGAGTGAGTGAGTGAGTGAGTTAGTGAAGGTGCTGCTTTGGCTGCTAGAAGTTGTGCCCATTTCATCATCATCTGTTGGTGGCTGTGAGTGACTTGTGAGTGAGTGAGTGAGTGAGTGAGTGAAGGTGCTGCTTTGGATGATAGAAGTTGTGCCCATTTCATCATCATCTGTTGGTGGCTGTGAGTGAGTGAGTGAGTGAGGGAGTGAGTGAGTGAGTGAGTGAGTGAAGGTGCTGCTTTGGCTGCTAGAAGTTGTGCCCATTTCATCATCATCTGTTGGTGGCTGTGAGTGAGTGAGTGAGTGAGTGAGTGAGTGAGTGAGTGAAGGTGCTGCTTTGGATGATAGAAGTGCCCATTTCATCATCTTCTGTTGGTGGCTGTGAGTGAGTGAGTGAGTGAGTGAGTGAGTGAAGGTGTTGCCTTGGATGATAGAAGTTGTGCCCATTTCATCATCATCTGTTGGTGGCTGTGAGTGACTTGTGAGTGAGTGAGTGAGTGAGTGAGTGAAGGTGCTGCTTTGGATGATAGAAGTTGTGCCCATTTCATCATCATCTGTTGGTGGCTGTGAGTGAGTGAGTGAGTGAGTGAGTGAGTGAGTGAAGGTGCTGCTTTGGATGATAGAAGTTGTGCCTATTTCATCATAATCTGTTGGTGGCTGTGAGTGAGTGAGTGAGTGAGTGAGTGAGTGAGTGAGTGAGTGAAGGTGCTGCTTTGGCTGCTAGTTGTGCCCATTTCATCATCATCTGTTGGTGGCTGTGAGTGAGTGAGTGAGTGAGTGAGTGAGTGAGTGAGTGAAGGTACTGCTTTGGTTGACAGAAGTTGTGCCCATTTCATCATCATCTGTTGGTGGCTGTGAGTGAGTGAGTGAGTGAGTGAGTGAGTGAGTGAGTGAAGGTACTGCTTTGGATGACAGAAGTTGTGCCCATTTCATCATCATCTGTTGGTGGCTGTGAGTGACTTGTGAGTGAGTGAGTGAGTGAGTGAGTGAAGGTGCTGCTTTGGAAGATAGAAGTTGTGCCCATTTCATCATCATCTGTTGGTGGCTGTGAGTGAGTGACTTGTGAGTGAGTGAGTGAGTGAGTGAGTGAGTGAGTGAAGGTGCTGCTTTGGCTGCTAGAAGTTGTGCCCATTTCATCATCATCTGTTGGGGGCTGTGAGTGAGTGAGTGAGTGAGTGAGTGAGTGAGTGAAGGTGCTGCTTTGGAAGATAGAAGTTGTGCCCATTTCATCATCATCTGTTGGTGGCTGTGAATGAGTGAGTGAGTGAGTGAGTGAAGGTGCTGCTTTGGATGATAGAAGTTGTGCCCATTTCATCATCTTCTGTTGGTGGCTGTGAGTGAGTGAGTGAGTGAGTGAGTGAGTGAAGGTGCTGTTTTGGATGATCAAGTGCCCATTTCATCATCTTCTGTTGGTGGCTGTGAGTGACTTGTGAGTGAGTGAGTGAGTGAGTGAAGGTGCTGCTTTGGATGATAGAAGTTGTGCCCATTTCATCATCATCTGTTGGTGGCTGTGAGTGAGTGAGTGAGTGAGTGAAGGTGCTGCTTTGGATGATAGAAGTTGTGCCCATTTCATCATCATCTGTTGGTGGCTGTGAGTGAGTGAGTGAGTGAGTGAGTGAGTGAGTGAAGGTGCTGCTTTGGATGATAGAAGTTGTGCCCATTTCATCATCATCTGTTGGTGGCTGTGAGTGAGTGAGTGGGTCAGTGAGTGAGTGAGTGAGTGAGTGAAGGTGCTGCTTTGGATGATAGAAGTTGTGCCCATTTCATCATCATCTGTTGGTGGCTGTGAATGAGTGAGTGAGTGAGTGAGTGAGTGAAGGTGCTGCTTTGGATGATAGAAGTTGTGCCCATTTCATCATCATCTGTTGGTGGCTGTGAGTGAGTGAGTGAGTGAGTGAGTGAGTGAAGGTGCTGCTTTGGATGATAGAAGTTGTGCCCATTTCATCATCATCTGTTGGTGGCTGTGAGTGAGTGAGTGAGTGAGTGAGTGAGTGAGTGAGTGAGTGAAGGTGCTGCTTTGGATGATAGAAGTTGTGCCCATTTCATCATCATCTGTTGGTGGCTGTGAGTGAGTGAGTGGGTCAGTGAGTGAGTGAGTGAGTGAGTGAAGGTGCTGCTTTGGATGATAGAAGTTGTGCCCATTTCATCATCATCTGTTGGTGGCTGTGAGTGAGTGAGTGAGTGAGTGAGTGAGTGAGTGAGTGAAGGTGCTGCTTTGGATGATAGAAGTTGTGCCCATTTCATCATCATCTGTTGGTGGCTCTGAGTGAGTGAGTGAGTGAGTGAGTGAGTGAAGGTGCTGCTTTGGATGATAGAAGTTGTGCCCATTTCATCATCATCTGTTGGTGGCTGTGAGTGACTTGTGAGTGAGTGAGTGAGTGAAGGTGCTGCTTTGGATGATAGAAGTTGTGCCCATTTCATCATCATCTGTTGGTGGCTGTGAGTGAGTGAGTTAGTGAGTGAGTGAGTGAAGGTGCTGCTTTGGATGATAGAAGTTGTGCCCAATTCGTCATCATCTGTGGTGGCTGTGAGTGAGTGAGTGAGTGAGTGAGTGAAGGTGCTGCTTTGGATGATAGAAGTTGTGCCCATTTCATCATCATCTGTTGGTGGCTGTGAGTGAGTGAGTTAGTGAGTGAGTGAGTGAAGGTGCTGCTTTGGATGATAGAAGTTGTGCCCAATTCGTCATCATCTGTGGTGGCTGTGAGTGAGTGAGTGAGTGAGTGAGTGAGTGAGTGAGTGAGTTAGTGAAGGTGCTGCTTTGGCTGCTAGAAGTTGTGCCCATTTCATCATCATCTGTTGGTGGCTGTGAGTGACTTGTGAGTGAGTGAGTGAGTGAGTGAGTGAAGGTGCTGCTTTGGATGATAGAAGTTGTGCCCATTTCATCATCATCTGTTGGTGGCTGTGAGTGAGTGAGTGAGTGAGGGAGTGAGTGAGTGAGTGAGTGAGTGAAGGTGCTGCTTTGGCTGCTAGAAGTTGTGCCCATTTCATCATCATCTGTTGGTGGCTGTGAGTGAGTGAGTGAGTGAGTGAGTGAGTGAGTGAGTGAAGGTGCTGCTTTGGATGATAGAAGTGCCCATTTCATCATCTTCTGTTGGTGGCTGTGAGTGAGTGAGTGAGTGAGTGAGTGAGAGAGTGAGTGAAGGTGTTGCCTTGGATGATAGAAGTTGTGCCCATTTCATCATCATCTGTTGGTGGCTGTGAGTGACTTGTGAGTGAGTGAGTGAGTGAGTGAGTGAGTGAGTGAAGGTGCTGCTTTGGATGATAGAAGTTGTGCCCATTTCATCATCATCTGTTGGTGGCTGTGAGTGAGTGAGTGAGTGAGTGAAGGTGCTGCTTTGGATGATAGAAGTTGTGCCCATTTCATCATCATCTGTTGGTGGCTGTGAGTGAGTGAGTGAGTGAGTGAGTGAGTGAGTGAAGGTGCTGCTTTGGATGATAGAAGTTGTGCCTATTTCATCATAATCTGTTGGTGGCTGTGAGTGAGTGAGTGAGTGAGTGAGTGAGTGAGTGAGTGAGTGAAGGTGCTGCTTTGGCTGCTAGAAGTTGTGCCCATTTCATCATCATCTGTTGGTGGCTGTGAGTGAGTGAGTGAGTGAGTGAGTGAGTGAAGGTACTGCTTTGGTTGACAGAAGTTGTGCCCATTTCATCATCATCTGTTGGTGGCTGTGAGTGAGTGAGTGAGTGAGTGAGTGAGTGAGTGAGTGAGTGAAGGTACTGCTTTGGATGACAGAAGTTGTGCCCATTTCATCATCATCTGTTGGTGGCTGTGAGTGACTTGTGAGTGAGTGAGTGAGTGAGTGAAGGTGCTGCTTTGGAAGATAGAAGTTGTGCCCATTTCATCATCATCTGTTGGTGGCTGTGAGTGAGTGACTTGTGAGTGAGTGAGTGAGTGAGTGAGTGAGTGAGTGAAGGTGCTGCTTTGGCTGCTAGAAGTTGTGCCCATTTCATCATCATCTGTTGGGGGCTGTGAGTGAGTGAGTGAGTGAGTGAGTGAGTGAGTGAGTGAGTGAGTGAAGGTGCTGCTTTGGAAGATAGAAGTTGTGCCCATTTCATCATCTTCTGTTGGTGGCTGTGAGTGAGTGAGTGAGTGAGTGAGTGAGTGAGTGAAGGTGCTGTTTTGGATGATCAAGTGCCCATTTCATCATCTTCTGTTGGTGGCTGTGAGTGACTTGTGAGTGAGTGAGTGAGTGAGTGAAGGTGCTGCTTTGGATGATAGAAGTTGTGCCCATTTCATCATCATCTGTTGGTGGCTGTGAATGAGTGAGTGAGTGAGTGAGTGAAGGTGCTGCTTTGGATGATAGAAGTTGTGCCCATTTCATCATCATCTGTTGGTGGCTGTGAGTGAGTGAGTGAGTGAGTGAGTGAGTGAAGGTGCTGCTTTGGATGATAGAAGTTGTGCCCATTTCATCATCATCTGTTGGTGGCTGTGAGTGAGTGAGTGAGTGAGTGAAGGTGCTGCTTTGGATGATAGAAGTTGTGCCCATTTCATCATCATCTGTTGGTGGCTGTGAGTGAGTGAGTGGGTCAGTGAGTGAGTGAGTGAGTGAGTGAAGGTGCTGCTTTGGATGATAGAAGTTGTGCCCATTTCATCATCATCTGTTGGTGGCTGTGAGTGAGTGAGTGAGTGAGTGAGTGAGTGAGTGAGTGAGTGAGTGAAGGTGCTGCTTTGGATGATAGAAGTTGTGCCCATTTCATCATCATCTGTTGGTGGCTGTGAGTGAGTGAGTGAGTGAGTGAGTGAGTGAGTGAGTGAAGGTGCTGCTTTGGATGATAGAAGTTCTGCCCATTTCATCATCATCTGTTGCTGGCTCTGAGTGAGTGAGTGAACGAGTGAGTGAGTGAGTGAGTGAAGGTGCTGCTTTGGATGATAGAAGTTCTGCCCATTTCATCATCATCTGTTGGTGGCTGTGAGTGACTTGTGAGTGAGTGAGTGAGTGAGTGAGTGAAGGTCCTGCTTTGGATGATAGAAGTTCTGCCCATTTCATCATCTTCTTTTGGTGGCTGTGAGTGACTTGTGAGTGAGTGAGTGAGTGAGTGAAGGTGCTGCTTTGGATGATAGAAGTTGTGCCCATTTCATCATCATCTGTTGGTGGCTCTGAGTGGGTGAGTGAGTGAGTGAGTGAGTGAAGGTGCTGCTTTGGATGATAGAAGTTGTGCCCATTTCATCATCATCTGTTGGTGGCTGTGAGTGAGTGAGTGAGTGAGTGAGTGAGTGAGTGAAGGTGCTGCTTTGGCTGCTAGAAGTTGTGCCCATTTCATCATCATCTGTTGGTGGCTGTGAGTGAGTGAGTGAGTGAGTGAAGGTGCTGCTTTGGATGAGAGAAGTTGTGCCCATTTCATCATCATCTGTTGGTGGCTGTGAGTGAGTGAGTGAGTGAGTGAGTGAGTGAGTGAGTGAAGGTGCTGCTTTGGATGATAGAAGTTCTGCCCATTTCATCATCATCTGTTGGTGGCTGTGAGTGAGTGAGTGAGTGAGTGAGTGAAGGTGCTGCTTTGGATGATAGAAGTTGTACCCATTTCATCATCATCTGTTGGTGGCTGTGAGTGAGTGGGTGAGTGAGTGAGTGAGTGAGTGAAGGTGCTGCTTTGGAAGATAGAAGTTGTGCCCATTTCATCATCATCTGTTGGTGGCTGTGAGTGAGTGGGTGAGTGAGTGAGTGAGTGAAGGTGCTGCTTTGGAAGATAGAAGTTGTGCCCATTTCATCATCATCTGTTGGTGGCTGTGAGTGAGTGAGTGAGTGAGTGAGTGAGTGAGTGAGTGAAGGTGCTGCTTTGGATGAGAGAAGTTGTGCCCATTTCCTCATCATCTGTTGGTGGCTGTGAGTGAGTGAGTGAGTGAACGAGTGAGTGAGTGAGTGAGTGAAGGTGCTGCTTTGGATGATAGAAGTTGTGCCCATTTCATCATCATCTGTTGGTGGCTCTGAGTGAGTGAGTGAGTGAACGAGTGAGTGAGTGAGTGAGTGAAGGTGCTGCTTTGGATGATAGAAGTTGTGCCCATTTCATCATCATCTGTTGGTGGCTGTGAGTGACTTGTGAGTGAGTGAGTGAGTGAAGGTGCTGCTTTGGATGATAGAAGTTGTGCCCATTTCATCATCATCTGTTGGTGGCTGTGAGTGAGTGAGTTAGTGAGTGAGTGAGTGAGTGAGTTAGTGAAGGTGCTGCTTTGGCTGCTAGAAGTTGTGCCCATTTCATCATCATCTGTTGGTGGCTGTGAGTGACTTGTGAGTGAGTGAGTGAAGGTGCTGCTTTGGAAGATAGAAGTTGTGCCCATTTCATCATCATCTGTTGGTGGCTGTGAGTGGGTGAGTGAGTGAGTGAGTGAGTGAGTGAGTGATTGAAGGTGCTGCTTTGGCTGCTAGAAGTTGTGCCCATTTCATCATCATCTGTTGGTGGCTGTGAGTGAGTGAGTGAGTGAGTGAGTGAGTGAGTGAGTGAGTGAGTGAAGGTGCTGCTTTGGATGATAGAAGTGCCCATTTCATCATCTTCTGTTGGTGGCTGTGAGTGAGTGAGTGAGTGAGTGAGTGAGAGAGTGAGTGAAGGTGTTGCCTTGGATGATAGAAGTTGTGCCTATTTCATCATAATCTGTTGGTGGCTGTGAGTGACTTGTGAGTGAGTGAGTGAGTGAGTGAAGGTACTGCTTTGGTTGACAGAAGTTGTGCCCATTTCATCATCATCTGTTGGTGGCTGTGAGTGAGTGAGTGAGTGAGTGAGTGAGTGAGTGAAGGTACTGCTTTGGATGACAGAAATTGTGCCCATTTCATCATCATCTGTTGGTGGCTGTGAGTGACTTGTGAGTGAGTGAGTGAGTGAAGGTGCTGCTTTGGATGATAGAACTTGTGCCCATTTCATCATCATCTGTTGGTGGCTGTGAGTGACTTGTGAGTGAGTGAGTGAGTGAGTGAGTGAGTGAAGGTGTTGCTTTGGCTGCTAGAAGTTGTGCCCATTTCATCATCATCTGTTGGTGGCTGTGAGTGAGTGAGTGAGTGAGTGAGCGAGTGAGCGAGTGAGTGATTGAAGGTGCTGCTTTGGCTGCTAGAAGTTGTGCCCATTTCATCATCATCTGTTGGGGGCTGTGAGTGAGTGAGTGAGTGAGTGAGTGAGTGAGTGAGTGAGTGAAGGTGCTGCTTTGGAAGATAGAAGTTGTGCCCATTTCATCATCATCTGTTGGTGGCTGTGAGTGAGTGAGTGAGTGAGTGAGTGAGTGAAGGTGCTGCTTTGGATGATAGAAGTGCCCATTTCATCATCTTCTGTTGGTGGCTGTGAGTGAGTGAGTGAGTGAATGAGTGAAGGTGCTGCTTTGGAAGATAGAAGTTGTGCCCATTTCATCATCTTCTGTTGGTGGCTGTGAGTGAGTGAGTGAGTGAGTGAGTGAGTGAAGGTGCTGCTTTGGATGATAGAAGTTGTGCCCATTTCATCATCATCTGTTGGTGGCTGTGAGTGAGTGAGTGAGTGAGTGAGTGAAGGTGCTGCTTTGGATGATAGAAGTTGTGCCCATTTCATCATCATCTGTTGGTGGCTGTGAGTGAGTGAGTGAGTGAGTGAGTGAGTGAAGGTGCTGCTTTGGATGATAGAAGTGCCCATTTCATCATCTTCTGTTGGTGGCTGTGAGTGAGTGAGTGAGTGAATGAGTGAGTGAAGGTGCTGCTTTGGATGATAGAAGTTGTGCCCATTTCATCATCATCTGTTGGTGGCTGTGAGTGACTTGTGAGTGAGTGAGTGAGTGAGTGAGTGAAGGTGCTGCTTTGGATGATAGAAGTTGTGCCCATTTCATCATCATCTGTTGGTGGCTGTGAGTGAGTGAGTGAGTGAGTGAGTGAGTGAGTGAAGGTGCTGCTTTGGATGATAGAAGTTGTGCCCATTTCATCATCATCTGTTGGTGGCTGTGAGTGAGTGAGTGAGTGAGTGAGTGAAGGTGCTGCTTTGGATGATAGAAGTTGTGCCTATTTCATCATAATCTGTTGGTGGCTGTGACTGAGTGAGTGAGTGAGTGAGTGAAGGTACTGCTTTGGTTGACAGTTGTGCCCATTTCATCATCATCTGTTGGTGGCTGTGAGTGAGTGAGTGAGTGAGTGAGTGAGTGAGTGAGTGAAGGTACTGCTTTGGATGACAGAAGTTGTGCCCATTTCATCATCATCTGTTGGTGGCTGTGAGTGACTTGTGAGTGAGTGAGTGAGTGAAGGTGCTGCTTTGGATGATAGAACTTGTGCCCATTTCATCATCATCTGTTGGTGGCTGTGAGTGACTTGTGAGTGAGTGAGTGAGTGAGTGAAGGTGCTGCTTTGGATGATAGAAGTTGTGCCCATTTCATCATCATCTGTTGGTGGCTGTGAGTGAGTGAGTGGGTGAGTGAGTGAGTGAGTGAGTGAGTGAGTGAGTGAAGGTGCTGCTTTGGAAGATAGAAGTTGTGCCCATTTCATCATCTTCTGTTGGTGGCTGTGAGTGAGTGAGTGAGTGAGTGAGTGAGTGAGTGAGTGAGTGAAGGTGCTGCTTTGGATGATAGAAGTTGTGCCCATTTCATCATCATCTGTTGGTGGCTGTGAGTGAGTGAGTGAGTGAGTGAGTGAGTGAGTGAGTGAAGGTGCTGCTTTGGATGATAGAAGTTGTGCCCATTTCATCATCATCTGTTGGTGGCTGTGAGTGAGTGGGTGAGTGAGTGAGTGAGTGAGTGAGTGAGTGAAGGTGCTGCTTTGGATGATAGAAGTTGTGCCCATTTCATCATCATCTGTTGGTGGCTGTGAGTGAGTGAGTGAGTGAGTGAGTGAGTGAGTGAGTGAGTGAAGGTGCTGCTTTGGATGATAGAAGTTCTGCCCATTTCATCATCATCTGTTGCTGGCTCTGAGTGAGTGAGTGAGTGAACGAGTGAGTGAGTGAGTGAGTGAAGGTGCTGCTTTGGATGATAGAAGTTCTGCCCATTTCATCATCATCTGTTGGTGGCTGTGAGTGACTTGTGAGTGAGTGAGTGAGTGAGTGAAGGTCCTGCTTTGGATGATAGAAGTTGTGCCCATTTCATCATCTTCTTTTGGTGGCTGTGAGTGACTTGTGAGTGAGTGAGTGAGTGAGTGAGTGAAGGTGCTGCTTTGGATGAGAGAAGTTGTGCCCATTTCATCATCTTCTTTTGGTGGCTGTGAGTGAGTGAGTGAGTGAGTGAGTGAGTGAGTGAGTGAGTGAAGGTGCTGCTTTGGATGATAGAAGTTGTGCCCATTTCATCATCATCTGTTGGTGGCTCTGAGTGAGTGAGTGAGTGAACGAGTGAGTGAGTGAGTGAGTGAAGGTGCTGCTTTGGATGATAGAAGTTCTGCCCATTTCATCATCATCTGTTGGTGGCTCTGAGTGAGTGAGTGAGTGAACGAGTGAGTGAGTGAGTGAGTGAGTGAGTGAGTGAAGGTGCTGCTTTGGATGATAGAAGTTCTGCCCATTTCATCATCATCTGTTGGTGGCTGTGAGTGACTTGTGAGTGAGTGAGTGAGTGAGTGAGTGAAGGTCCTGCTTTGGATGATAGAAGTTCTGCCCATTTCATCATCTTCTGTTGGTGGCTGTGAGTGACTTGTGAGTGAGTGAGTGAGTGAGTGAAGGTCCTGCTTTGGATGATAGAAGTTGTGCCCATTTCATCATCATCTCTTGGTGGCTGTGAGTGACTTGTGAGTGAGTGACTGAGTGAAGGTGCTGCTTTGGATGATAGAAGTTGTGCCCATTTCATCATCATCTGTTGGTGGCTGTGAGTGAGTGAGTGAGTGAGTGAGTGAGTGAGTGAGTGAAGGTGCTGCTTTGGATGATAGAAGTTGTGCCCAATTCGTCATCATCTGTGGTGGCTGTGAGTGAGTGAGTGAGTGAGTGAGTGAGTGAGTGAGTGAGTGAGTTAGTGAAGGTGCTGCTTTGGATGATAGAAGTTGTGCCCATTTCCTCATCATCTGTTGGTGGCTGTGAGTGAGTGAGTGAGTGAGTGAGTGAGTGAGTGAGTGAAGGTGCTGCTTTGGATGATAGAAGTTGTGCCCATTTCATCATCATCTGTTGGTGGCTGTGAGTGAGTGAGTGAGTGAGTGAAGGTGCTGCTTTGGATGATAGAAGTTGTGCCCATTTCATCATCATCTGTTGGTGGCTGTGAGTGAGTGGGTGAGTGAGTGAGTGAGTGAGTGAGTGAGTGAGTGAAGGTGCTGCTTTGGAAGATAGAAGTTGTGCCCATTTCATCATCTTCTGTTGGTGGCTGTGAGTGAGTGAGTGAGTGAGTGAGTGAGTGAGTGAAGGTGCTGCTTTGGATGATAGACGTTGTGCCCATTTCATCATCATCTGTTGGTGGCTGTGAGTGAGTGAGTGAGTGAGTGAGTGAGTGAGTGAGTGAAGGTGCTGCTTTGGATGATAGAAGTTGTGCCCATTTCATCATCATCTGTTGGTGGCTGTGAGTGAGTGGCTGAGTGAGTGAGTGAGTGAGTGAAGGTGCTGCTTTGGCTGCTAGAAGTTGTGCCCATTTCATCATCATCTGTTGGTGGCTGTGAGTGAGTGAGTGAGTGAGTGAGTGAGTGAAGGTGCTGCTTTGGATGATAGAAGTTGTGCCCATTTCCTCATCATCTGTTGGTGGCTGTGAGTGAGTGAGTGAGTGAGTGAGTGAGTGAGTGAGTGAGTGAAGGTGCTGCTTTGGATGATAGAAGTTGTGCCCATTTCATCATCATCTGTTGGTGGCTCTGAGTGAGTGAGTGTGTGAACGAGTGAGTGAGTGAAGGTGCTGCTTTGGATGATAGAAGTTGTGCCCATTTCATCATCATCTGTTGGTGGCTGTGAGTGACTTGTGAGTGAGTGAGTGAGTGAGTGAGTGATTGAAGGTGCTGCTTTGGCTGCTAGAAGTTGTGCCCATTTCATCATCATCTGTTGGGGGCTGTGAGTGAGTGAGTGAGTGAGTGAGTGAGTGAGTGAGTGAAGGTGCTGCTTTGGAAGATAGAAGTTGTGCCCATTTCATCATCTTCTGTTGGGGGCTCTGAGTGAGTGAGTGAGTGAGTGAGTGAAGGTGCTGCTTTGGATGAGAGAAGTGCCCATTTCATCATCATCTCTTGGTGGCTGTGAGTGACTTGTGAGTGAGTGAGTGAGTGAGTGAAGGTGCTGCTTTGGATGATAGAAGTTGTGCCCATTTCATCATCATCTGTTGGTGGCTGTGAATGAGTGAGTGAGTGAGTGAGTGAGTGAAGGTGCTGCTTTGGATGAGAGAAGTTGTGCCCATTTCATCATCATCTGTTGGTGGCTGTGAGTGAGTGAGTGAGTGAGTGAGTGAGTGAGTGAAGGTGCTGCTTTGGATGATAGAAGTTGTGCCCATTTCATCATCATCTGTTGGTGGCTGTGAGTGAGTGAGTGAGTGAGTGAAGGTGCTGCTTTGGATGATAGAAGTTGTGCCCATTTCATCATCATCTGTTGGTGGCTGTGAGTGAGTGGGTGAGTGAGTGAGTGAGTGAGTGAAGGTGCTGCTTTGGAAGATAGAAGTTGTGCCCATTTCATCATCATCTGTTGGTGGCTGTGAGTGAGTGGGTGAGTGAGTGAGTGAGTGAGTGAGTGAAGGTGCTGCTTTGGAAGATAGAAGTTGTGCCCATTTCATCATCATCTGTTGGTGGCTGTGAGTGAGTGAGTGAGTGAGTGAGTGAGTGAGTGAGTGAGTGAGTGAAGGTGCTGCTTTGGATGAGAGAAGTTGTGCCCATTTCCTCATCATCTGTTGGTGGCTGTGAGTGAGTGAGTGAGTGAACGAGTGAGTGAGTGAGTGAGTGAAGGTGCTGCTTTGGATGATAGAAGTTGTGCCCATTTCATCATCATCTGTTGGTGGCTCTGAGTGAGTGAGTGAGTGAACGAGTGAGTGAGTGAGTGAGTGAAGGTGCTGCTTTGGATGATAGAAGTTGTGCCCATTTCATCATCATCTGTTGGTGGCTGTGAGTGACTTGTGAGTGAGTGAGTGAGTGAAGGTGCTGCTTTGGATGATAGAAGTTGTGCCCATTTCATCATCATCTGTTGGTGGCTGTGAGTGAGTGAGTTAGTGAGTGAGTGAGTGAGTGAGTGAGTTAGTGAAGGTGCTGCTTTGGCTGCTAGAAGTTGTGCCCATTTCATCATCATCTGTTGGTGGCTGTGAGTGACTTGTGAGTGAGTGAGTGAGTGAAGGTGCTGCTTTGGAAGATAGAAGTTGTGCCCATTTCATCATCATCTGTTGGTGGCTGTGAGTGAGTGAGTGAGTGAGTGAGTGAGTGAGTGATTGAAGGTGCTGCTTTGGCTGCTAGAAGTTGTGCCCATTTCATCATCATCTGTTGGTGGCTGTGAGTGAGTGAGTGAGTGAGTGAGTGAGTGAGTGAGTGAGTGAAGGTGCTGCTTTGGATGATAGAAGTGCCCATTTCATCATCTTCTGTTGGTGGCTGTGAGTGAGTGAGTGAGTGAGTGAGTGAGAGAGTGAGTGAAGGTGTTGCCTTGGATGATAGAAGTTGTGCCTATTTCATCATAATCTGTTGGTGGCTGTGAGTGACTTGTGAGTGAGTGAGTGAGTGAGTGAAGGTACTGCTTTGGTTGACAGAAGTTGTGCCCATTTCATCATCATCTGTTGGTGGCTGTGAGTGAGTGAGTGAGTGAGTGAGTGAGTGAGTGAGTGAGTGAAGGTACTGCTTTGGATGACAGAAATTGTGCCCATTTCATCATCATCTGTTGGTGGCTGTGAGTGACTTGTGAGTGAGTGAGTGAGTGAAGGTGCTGCTTTGGATGATAGAACTTGTGCCCATTTCATCATCATCTGTTGGTGGCTGTGAGTGACTTGTGAGTGAGTGAGTGAGTGAGTGAGTGAGTGAAGGTGTTGCTTTGGCTGCTAGAAGTTGTGCCCATTTCATCATCATCTGTTGGTGGCTGTGAGTGAGTGAGTGAGTGAGTGAGCGAGTGAGCGAGTGAGTGATTGAAGGTGCTGCTTTGGCTGCTAGAAGTTGTGCCCATTTCATCATCATCTGTTGGGGGCTGTGAGTGAGTGAGTGAGTGAGTGAGTGAGTGAGTGAGTGAGTGAAGGTGCTGCTTTGGAAGATAGAAGTTGTGCCCATTTCATCATCATCTGTTGGTGGCTGTGAGTGAGTGAGTGAGTGAGTGAGTGAGTGAAGGTGCTGCTTTGGATGATAGAAGTGCCCATTTCATCATCTTCTGTTGGTGGCTGTGAGTGAGTGAGTGAGTGAATGAGTGAAGGTGCTGCTTTGGAAGATAGAAGTTGTGCCCATTTCATCATCTTCTGTTGGTGGCTGTGAGTGAGTGAGTGAGTGAGTGAGTGAGTGAGTGAAGGTGCTGCTTTGGATGATAGAAGTTGTGCCCATTTCATCATCATCTGTTGGTGGCTGTGAGTGAGTGAGTGAGTGAGTGAGTGAAGGTGCTGCTTTGGATGATAGAAGTTGTGCCCATTTCATCATCATCTGTTGGTGGCTGTGAGTGAGTGAGTGAGTGAGTGAGTGAGTGAGTGAGTGAGTGAAGGTGCTGCTTTGGATGATAGAAGTGCCCATTTCATCATCTTCTGTTGGTGGCTGTGAGTGAGTGAGTGAGTGAATGAGTGAGTGAAGGTGCTGCTTTGGATGATAGAAGTTGTGCCCATTTCATCATCATCTGTTGGTGGCTGTGAGTGACTTGTGAGTGAGTGAGTGAGTGAGTGAGTGAGTGAAGGTGCTGCTTTGGATGATAGAAGTTGTGCCCATTTCATCATCATCTGTTGGTGGCTGTGAGTGAGTGAGTGAGTGAGTGAGTGAGTGAGTGAAGGTGCTGCTTTGGATGATAGAAGTTGTGCCCATTTCATCATCATCTGTTGGTGGCTGTGAGTGAGTGAGTGAGTGAGTGAGTGAGTGAGTGAGTGAGTGAAGGTGCTGCTTTGGATGATAGAAGTTGTGCCTATTTCATCATAATCTGTTGGTGGCTGTGACTGAGTGAGTGAGTGAGTGAGTGAAGGTACTGCTTTGGTTGACAGTTGTGCCCATTTCATCATCATCTGTTGGTGGCTGTGAGTGAGTGAGTGAGTGAGTGAGTGAGTGAGTGAGTG
>CM050689.1:12381207-12418707 GCA_027574665.1 Rhynochetos jubatus | reverse complement strand
TGAGTGAGTGAGTGAGTGATTGAAGGTGCTGCTTTGGCTGCTAGAAGTTGTGCCCATTTCATCATCATCTGTTGGGGGCTGTGAGTGAGTGAGTGAGTGAGTGAGTGAGTGAAGGTGCTGCTTTGGAAGATAGAAGTTGTGCCCATTTCATCATCTTCTGTTGGGGGCTCTGAGTGAGTGAGTGAGTGAGTGAGTGAGTGAAGGTGCTGTTTTGGATGAGAGAAGTGCCCATTTCATCATCATCTGTTGGTGGCTGTGAGTGACTTGTGAGTGAGTGAGTGAGTGAAGGTGCTGCTTTGGATGATAGAAGTTGTGCCCATTTCATCATCATCTGTTGGTGGCTGTGAATGAGTGAGTGAGTGAGTGAGTGAGTGAGTGAAGGTGCTGCTTTGGATGAGAGAAGTTGTGCCCATTTCATCATCATCTGTTGGTGGCTGTGAGTGAGTGAGTGAGTGAGTGAGTGAGTGAGTGAGTGAAGGTGCTGCTTTGGATGATAGAAGTTGTGCCCATTTCATCATCATCTGTTGGTGGCTGTGAGTGAGTGAGTGAGTGAGTGAAGGTGCTGCTTTGGATGATAGAAGTTGTGCCCATTTCATCATCATCTGTTGGTGGCTGTGAGTGAGTGGGTGAGTGAGTGAGTGAGTGAGTGAAGGTGCTGCTTTGGAAGATAGAAGTTGTGCCCATTTCATCATCATCTGTTGGTGGCTGTGAGTGAGTGGGTGAGTGAGTGAGTGAGTGAGTGAAGGTGCTGCTTTGGAAGATAGAAGTTGTGCCCATTTCATCATCATCTGTTGGTGGCTGTGAGTGAGTGGGTGAGTGAGTGAGTGAGTGAAGGTGCTGCTTTGGAAGATAGAAGTTGTGCCCATTTCATCATCATCTGTTGGTGGCTGTGAGTGAGTGAGTGAGTGAGTGAGTGAGTGAGTGAGTGAGTGAAGGTGCTGCTTTGGATGAGAGAAGTTGTGCCCATTTCCTCATCATCTGTTGGTGGCTGTGAGTGAGTGAGTGAGTGAACGAGTGAGTGAGTGAGTGAGTGAAGGTGCTGCTTTGGATGATAGAAGTTGTGCCCATTTCATCATCATCTCTTGGTGGCTCTGAGTGAGTGAGTGAGTGAACGAGTGAGTGAGTGAGTGAGTGAAGGTGCTGCTTTGGATGATAGAAGTTGTGCCCATTTCATCATCATCTGTTGGTGGCTGTGAGTGACTTGTGAGTGAGTGAGTGAGTGAAGGTGCTGCTTTGGATGATAGAAGTTGTGCCCATTTCATCATCATCTGTTGGTGGCTGTGAGTGAGTGAGTTAGTGAGTGAGTGAGTGAGTGAGTGAGTGAGTGAAGGTGCTGCTTTGGCTGCTAGAAGTTGTGCCCATTTCATCATCATCTGTTGGTGGCTGTGAGTGACTTGTGAGTGAGTGAGTGAGTGAAGGTGCTGCTTTGGATGATAGAAGTTGTGCCCATTTCATCATCATCTGTTGGTGGCTGTGAGTGAGTGAGTGAGTGAGTGAGTGAGTGATTGAAGGTGCTGCTTTGGCTGCTAGAAGTTGTGCCCATTTCATCATCATCTGTTGGTGGCTGTGAGTGAGTGAGTGAGTGAGTGAGTGAGTGAGTGAGTGAGTGAGTGAAGGTGCTGCTTTGGATGATAGAAGTGCCCATTTCATCATCTTCTGTTGGTGGCTGTGAGTGAGTGAGTGAGTGAGTGAGTGAGAGAGTGAGTGAAGGTGTTGCCTTGGATGATAGAAGTTGTGCCTATTTCATCATAATCTGTTGGTGGCTGTGAGTGACTTGTGAGTGAGTGAGTGAGTGAGTGAAGGTACTGCTTTGGTTGACAGAAGTTGTGCCCATTTCATCATCATCTGTTGGTGGCTGTGAGTGAGTGAGTGAGTGAGTGAGTGAGTGAAGGTACTGCTTTGGATGACAGAAGTTGTGCCCATTTCATCATCATCTGTTGGTGGCTGTGAGTGACTTGTGAGTGAGTGAGTGAGTGAGTGAAGGTGCTGCTTTGGATGATAGAACTTGTGCCCATTTCATCATCATCTGTTGGTGGCTGTGAGTGACTTGTGAGTGAGTGAGTGAGTGAGTGAGTGAGTGAGTGAAGGTGCTGCTTTGGCTGCTAGAAGTTGTGCCCATTTCATCATCATCTGTTGGTGGCTGTGAGTGAGTGAGTGAGTGAGTGAGTGAGTGAGTGAGTGAGTGAGTGAGTGAAGGTGCTGCTTTGGAAGATAGAAGTTGTGCCCATTTCATCATCTTCTGTTGGTGGCTGTGAGTGAGTGAGTGAGTGAGTGAGTGAGTGAGTGAAGGTGCTGTTTTGGATGATAGAAGTGCCCATTTCATCATCATCTGTTGGTGGCTGTGAGTGACTTGTGAGTGAGTGAGTGAGTGAGTGAAGGTGCTGCTTTGGATGATAGAAGTTGTGCCCATTTCATCATCATCTGTTGGTGGCTGTGAGTGAGTGAGTGGGTGAGTGAGTGAGTGAGTGAGTGAGTGAGTGAGTGAAGGTGCTGCTTTGGAAGATAGAAGTTGTGCCCATTTCATCATCTTCTGTTGGTGGCTGTGAGTGAGTGAGTGAGTGAGTGAGTGAGTGAGTGAAGGTGCTGCTTTGGATGATAGAAGTTGTGCCCATTTCATCATCATCTGTTGGTGGCTGTGAGTGAGTGAGTGAGTGAGTGAGTGAAGGTGCTGCTTTGGATGATAGAAGTTGTGCCCATTTCATCATCATCTGTTGGTGGCTGTGAGTGAGTGAGTGAGTGAGTGAGTGAGTGAGTGAGTGAGTGAAGGTGCTGCTTTGGATGATAGAAGTGCCCATTTCATCATCTTCTGTTGGTGGCTGTGAGTGAGTGAGTGAGTGAATGAGTGAGTGAAGGTGCTGCTTTGGATGATAGAAGTTGTGCCCATTTCATCATCATCTGTTGGTGGCTGTGAGTGACTTGTGAGTGAGTGAGTGAGTGAGTGAGTGAAGGTGCTGCTTTGGATGATAGAAGTTGTGCCCATTTCATCATCATCTGTTGGTGGCTGTGAGTGAGTGAGTGAGTGAGTGAGTGAGTGAGTGAGTGAGTGAAGGTGCTGCTTTGGATGATAGAAGTTGTGCCCATTTCATCATCATCTGTTGGTGGCTGTGAGTGAGTGAGTGAGTGAGTGAGTGAGTGAGTGAAGGTGCTGCTTTGGATGATAGAAGTTGTGCCTATTTCATCATCATCTGTTGGTGGCTGTGACTGAGTGAGTGAGTGAGTGAGTGAAGGTACTGCTTTGGTTGACAGTTGTGCCCATTTCATCATCATCTGTTGGTGGCTGTGAGTGAGTGAGTGAGTGAGTGAGTGAAGGTACTGCTTTGGATGACAGAAGTTGTGCCCATTTCATCATCATCTGTTGGTGGCTGTGAGTGACTTGTGAGTGAGTGAGTGAGTGAAGGTGCTGCTTTGGATGATAGAACTTGTGCCCATTTCATCATCATCTGTTGGTGGCTGTGAGTGACTTGTGAGTGAGTGAGTGAGTGAGTGAGTGAAGGTGCTGCTTTGGATGATAGAAGTTGTGCCCATTTCATCATCATCTGTTGGTGGCTGTGAGTGAGTGAGTGAGTGAGTGAGTGAGTGAAGGTGCTGTTTTGGATGATAGAAGTGCCCATTTCATCATCATCTGTTGGTGGCTGTGAGTGACTTGTGAGTGAGTGAGTGAGTGAAGGTGCTGCTTTGGATGATAGAAGTTGTGCCCATTTCATCATCATCTGTTGGTGGCTGTGAGTGAGTGAGTGGGTGAGTGAGTGAGTGAGTGAGTGAGTGAGTGAGTGAGTGAAGGTGCTGCTTTGGAAGATAGAAGTTGTGCCCATTTCATCATCTTCTGTTGGTGGCTGTGAGTGAGTGAGTGAGTGAGTGAGTGAGTGAGTGAGTGAAGGTGCTGCTTTGGATGATAGAAGTTGTGCCCATTTCATCATCATCTGTTGGTGGCTGTGAGTGAGTGAGTGAGTGAGTGAGTGAGTGAGTGAGTGAGTGAAGGTGCTGCTTTGGATGATAGAAGTTGTGCCCATTTCATCATCATCTGTTGGTGGCTGTGAGTGAGTGAGTGAGTGAGTGAGTGAGTGAAGGTGCTGCTTTGGATGATAGAAGTTGTGCCCATTTCATCATCATCTGTTGGTGGCTGTGAGTGAGTGAGTGAGTGAGTGAGTGAGTGAGTGAGTGAAGGTGCTGCTTTGGATGATAGAAGTTGTGCCCATTTCATCATCATCTGTTGGTGGCTGTGAGTGAGTGAGTGAGTGAGTGAAGGTGCTGCTTTGGATGATAGAAGTTGTGCCCATTTCATCATCATCTGTTGGTGGCTGTGAGTGAGTGAGTGAGTGAGTGAGTGAGTGAGTGAGTGAAGGTGCTACTTTGGATGATAGAAGTTCTGCCCATTTCATCATCATCTGTTGCTGGCTCTGAGTGAGTGAGTGAACGAGTGAGTGAGTGAGTGAGTGAGTGAGTGAAGGTGCTGCTTTGGATGATAGAAGTTCTGCCCATTTCATCATCATCTGTTGGTGGCTGTGAGTGACTTGTGAGTGAGTGAGTGAGTGAGTGAGTGAAGGTCCTGCTTTGGATGATAGAAGTTGTGCCCATTTCATCATCTTCTTTTGGTGGCTGTGAGTGACTTGTGAGTGAGTGAGTGAGTGAGTGAAGGTCCTGCTTTGGATGATAGAAGTTGTGCCCATTTCATCATCTTCTTTTGGTGGCTGTGAGTGAGTGAGTGAGTGAGTGAGTGAGTGAGTGAGTGAGTGAAGGTGCTGCTTTGGATGATAGAAGTTCTGCCCATTTCATCATCATCTGTTGGTGGCTGTGAGTGACTTGTGAGTGAGTGAGTGAGTGAGTGAGTGAAGGTCCTGCTTTGGATGATAGAAGTTGTGCCCATTTCATCATCTTCTTTTGGTGGCTGTGAGTGACTTGTGAGTGAGTGAGTGAGTGAGTGAAGGTCCTGCTTTGGATGATAGAAGTTGTGCCCATTTCATCATCTTCTTTTGGTGGCTGTGAGTGAGTGAGTGAGTGAGTGAGTGAGTGAGTGAGTGAAGGTGCTGCTTTGGATGATAGAAGTTGTGCCCATTTCATCATCATCTGTTGGTGGCTCTGAGTGAGTGAGTGAGTGAACGAGTGAGTGAGTGAGTGAGTGAAGGTGCTGCTTTGGATGATAGAAGTTCTGCCCATTTCATCATCATCTGTTGGTGGCTCTGAGTGAGTGAGTGAGTGAACGAGTGAGTGAGTGAGTGAGTGAAGGTGCTGCTTTGGATGATAGAAGTTCTGCCCATTTCATCATCATCTGTTGGTGGCTGTGAGTGACTTGTGAGTGAGTGAGTGAGTGAGTGAGTGAAGGTGCTGCTTTGGATGATAGAAGTTCTGCCCATTTCATCATCTTCTGTTGGTGGCTGTGAGTGACTTGTGAGTGAGTGAGTGAGTGAGTGAAGGTCCTGCTTTGGATGATAGAAGTTGTGCCCATTTCATCATCATCTCTTGGTGGCTGTGAGTGACTTGTGAGTGAGTGACTGAGTGAAGGTGCTGCTTTGGATGATAGAAGTTGTGCCCATTTCATCATCATCTGTTGGTGGCTGTGAGTGAGTGAGTTAGTGAGTGAGTGAGTGAGTGAGTGAGTGAAGGTGGTGCTTTGGATGATAGAAGTTGTGCCCAATTCGTCATCATCTGTGGTGGCTGTGAGTGAGTGAGTGAGTGAGTGAGTGAGTGAGTGAGTGAGTTAGTGAAGGTGCTGCTTTGGATGATAGAAGTTGTGCCCATTTCCTCATCATCTGTTGGTGGCTGTGAGTGAGTGAGTGAGTGAGTGAAGGTGCTGCTTTGGATGATAGAAGTTGTGCCCATTTCATCATCATCTGTTGGTGGCTGTGAGTGAGTGGGTGAGTGAGTGAGTGAGTGAGTGAGTGAGTGAAGGTGCTGCTTTGGATGATAGAAGTTGTGCCCATTTCATCATCTTCTGTTGGTGGCTGTGAGTGAGTGAGTGAGTGAGTGAGTGAGTGAAGGTGCTGCTTTGGATGATAGACGTTGTGCCCATTTCATCATCATCTGTTGGTGGCTGTGAGTGAGTGAGTGAGTGAGTGAGTGAGTGAGTGAAGGTGCTGCTTTGGATGATAGAACTTGTGCCCATTTCATCATCATCTGTTGGTGGCTGTGAGTGAGTGGCTGAGTGAGTGAGTGAGTGAGTGAGTGAGTGAGTGAAGGTGCTGCTTTGGATGATAGAAGTTGTGCCCATTTCATCATCATCTGTTGGTGGCTGTGAGTGAGTGAGTGAGTGAGTGAGTGAGTGAGTGAAGGTGCTGCTTTGGATGATAGAAGTTGTGCCCATTTCCTCATCATCTGTTGGTGGCTGTGAGTGAGTGAGTGAGTGAGTGAGTGAGTGAGTGAGTGAAGGTGCTGCTTTGGATGATAGAAGTTGTGCCCATTTCATCATCATCTGTTGGTGGCTGTGAGTGAGTGAGTGAGTGAGTGAGTGAGTGAGTGAGTGAGAGAGTGAGTGAAGGTGTTGCCTTGGATGATAGAAGTTGTGCCTATTTCATCATAATCTGTTGGTGGCTGTGAGTGACTTGTGAGTGAGTGAGTGAGTGAGTGAGTGAGTGAAGGTACTGCTTTGGTTGACAGAAGTTGTGCCCATTTCATCATCATCTGTTGGTGGCTGTGAGTGAGTGAGTGAGTGAGTGAGTGAGTGAGTGAAGGTACTGCTTTGGATGACAGAAGTTGTGCCCATTTCATCATCATCTGTTGGTGGCTGTGAGTGACTTGTGAGTGAGTGAGTGAGTGAAGGTGCTGCTTTGGATGATAGAACTTGTGCCCATTTCATCATCATCTGTTGGTGGCTGTGAGCGACTTGTGAGTGAGTGAGTGAGTGAGTGAGTGAGTGAGTGAGTGAAGGTGCTGCTTTGGCTGCTAGAAGTTGTGCCCATTTCATCATCATCTGTTGGGGGCTGTGAGTGAGTGAGTGAGTGAGTGAGTGAGTGAGTGAGTGAAGGTGCTGCTTTGGAAGATAGAAGTTGTGCCCATTTCATCATCTTCTGTTGGTGGCTGTGAGTGAGTGAGTGAGTGAGTGAGTGAGTGAGTGAAGGTGCTGTTTTGGATGATAGAAGTGCCCATATCATCATCATCTGTTGGTGGCTGTGAGTGACTTGTGAGTGAGTGAGTGAGTGAGTGAAGGTGCTGCTTTGGATGATAGAAGTTGTGCCCATTTCATCATCTTCTGTTGGTGGCTGTGAGTGAGTGAGTGAGTGAGTGAAGGTGCTGCTTTGGATGATAGAAGTTGTGCCCATTTCATCATCATCTGTTGGTGGCTGTGAGTGAGTGAGTGAGTGAGTGAGTGAGTGAGTGAGTGAAGGTGCTGCTTTGGATGATAGAAGTTGTGCCCATTTCATCATCATCTGTTGGTGGCTGTGAGTGAGTGAGTGAGTGAGTGAGTGAGTGAGTGAAGGTGCTGCTTTGGATGATAGAAGTGCCCATTTCATCATCTTCTGTTGGTGGCTGTGAGTGAGTGAGTGAGTGAATGAGTGAGTGAAGGTGCTGCTTTGGATGATAGAAGTTGTGCCCATTTCATCATAATCTGTTGGTGGCTGTGAGTGACTTGTGAGTGAGTGAGTGAGTGAGTGAGTGAGTGAAGGTACTGCTTTGGTTGACAGAAGTTGTGCCCATTTCATCATCATCTGTTGGTGGCTGTGAGTGAGTGAGTGAGTGAGTGAGTGAGTGAAGGTACTGCTTTGGATGACAGAAGTTGTGCCCATTTCATCATCATCTGTTGGTGGCTGTGAGTGACTTGTGAGTGAGTGAGTGAGTGAAGGTGCTGCTTTGGATGATAGAACTTGTGCCCATTTCATCATCATCTGTTGGTGGCTGTGAGCGACTTGTGAGTGAGTGAGTGAGTGAGTGAGTGAGTGAAGGTGCTGCTTTGGATGATAGAAGTTGTGCCCATTTCATCATCATCTGTTGGGGGCTGTGAGTGAGTGAGTGAGTGAGTGAGTGAGTGAAGGTGCTGCTTTGGAAGATAGAAGTTGTGCCCATTTCATCATCTTCTGTTGGTGGCTGTGAGTGAGTGAGTGAGTGAGTGAGTGAGTGAGTGAGTGAGTGAGTGAAGGTGCTGTTTTGGATGATAGAAGTGCCCATTTCATCATCATCTGTTGGTGGCTGTGAGTGACTTGTGAGTGAGTGAGTGAGTGAGTGAAGGTGCTGCTTTGGATGATAGAAGTTGTGCCCATTTCATCATCTTCTGTTGGTGGCTGTGAGTGAGTGAGTGAGTGAGTGAAGG
Organism: Rhynochetos jubatus; assembly: GCA_027574665.1. NCBI lineage: Eukaryota > Metazoa > Chordata > Aves > Eurypygiformes > Rhynochetidae > Rhynochetos > Rhynochetos jubatus. The sequence goes on along the minus strand of CM050689.1, from coordinate 12,410,468 downwards.
TGCTGCTTTGGATGATAGAAGTTGTGCCCATTTCATCATCATCTGTTGGTGGCTGTGAGTGAGTGAGTGAGTGAGTGAGTGAGTGAGTGAAGGTGCTGCTTTGGATGATAGAAGTTGTGCCCATTTCATCATCATCTGTTGGTGGCTGTGAGTGAGTGAGTGAGTGAGTGAGTGAGTGAGTGAAGGTGCTGCTTTGGATGATAGAAGTGCCCATTTCATCATCTTCTGTTGGTGGCTGTGAGTGAGTGAGTGAGTGAATGAGTGAGTGAAGGTGCTGCTTTGGATGATAGAAGTTGTGCCCATTTCATCATCTTCTGTTGGTGGCTGTGAGTGACTTGTGAGTGAGTGAGTGAGTGAGTGAGTGAAGGTGCTGCTTTGGATGATAGAAGTTGTGCCCATTTCAACATCATCTGTTGGTGGCTGTGAGTGAGTGAGTGAGTGAGTGAGTGAGTGAAGGTGCTGCTTTGGATGATAGAAGTTGTGCCCATTTCATCATCATCTGTTGGTGGCTGTGAGTGAGTGAGTGAGTGAGTGAGTGAGTGAAGGTGCTGCTTTGGATGATAGAAGTTGTGCCTATTTCATCATAATCTGTTGGTGGCTGTGACTGAGTGAGTGAGTGAGTGAGTGAAGGTACTGCTTTGGTTGACAGAAGTTGTGCCCATTTCATCATCATCTGTTGGTGGCTGTGAGTGAGTGAGTGAGTGAGTGAGTGAAGGTACTGCTTTGGTTGACAGAAGTTGTGCCCATTTCATCATCATCTGTTGGTGGCTGTGAGTGAGTGAGTGAGTGAGTGAGTGAAGGTACTGCTTTGGATGACAGAAGTTGTGCCCATTTCATCATCATCTGTTGGTGGCTGTGAGTGACTTGTGAGTGAGTGAGTGAGTGAAGGTGCTGCTTTGGATGATAGAACTTGTGCCCATTTCATCATCATCTGTTGGTGGCTGTGAGTGACTTGTGAGTGAGTGAGTGAGTGAGTGAGTGAGTGAAGGTGCTGCTTTGGCTGCTAGAAGTTGTGCCCATTTCATCATCATCTGTTGGTGCCTGTGAGGGAGTGAGTGAGTGAGTGAGTGAGTGAGTGAGTGAGTGAGTTAGTGAGTGAGTGAAGGTGCTGCTTTGGAAGATAGAAGTTGTGCCCATTTCATCATCTTCTGTTGGTGGCTGTGAGTGAGTGAGTGAGTGAGTGAGTGAGTGAGTGAGTGAAGGTGCTGTTTTGGATGATAGAAGTGCCCATTTCATCATCATCTGTTGGTGGCTGTGAGTGACTTGTGAGTGAGTGAGTGAGTGAAGGTGCTGCTTTGGATGATAGAAGTTGTGCCCATTTCATCATCATCTGTTGGTGGCCGTGAGTGAGTGAGTGCGTGAGTGAGTGAGTGAGTGAGTGAGTGAAGGTGCTGCTTTGGAAGATAGAAGTTGTGCCCATTTCATCATCTTCTGTTGGTGGCTGTGAGTGAGTGAGTGAGTGAGTGAGTTAGTGAAGGTGCTGCTTTGGATGATAGAAGTTGTGCCCATTTCCTCATCATCTGTTGGTGGCTGTGAGTGAGTGAGTGAGTGAGTGAGTGAGTGAGTGAGTGAGTGAGTGAGTGAAGGTGCTGCTTTGGATGATAGAAGTTGTGCCCATTTCATCATCATCTGTTGGTGGCTGTGAGTGAGTGAGTGAGTGAGTGAAGGTGCTGCTTTGGATGATAGAAGTTGTGCCCATTTCATCATCATCTGTTGGTGGCTGTGAGTGAGTGAGTGAGTGAGTGAGTGAGTGAAGGTGCTGCTTTGGAAGATAGAAGTTGTGCCCATTTCATCATCTTCTGTTGGTGGCTGTGAGTGAGTGAGTGAGTGAGTGAGTGAGTGAGTGAGTGAGTGAGTGAAGGTGCTGCTTTGGATGATAGACGTTGTGCCCATTTCATCATCATCTGTTGGTGGCTGTGAGTGAGTGAGTGAGTGAGTGAGTGAGTGAAGGTGCTGCTTTGGATGATAGAAGTTGTGCCCATTTCATCATCATCTGTTGGTGGCTGTGAGTGAGTGGCTGAGTGAGTGGCTGAGTGAGTGAAGGTGCTGCTTTGGATGATAGAAGTTGTGCCCATTTCATCATCATCTGTTGGTGGCTGTGAGTGAGTGAGTGAGGGAGTGAGTGAGTGAAGGTGCTGCTTTGGATGATAGAAGTTGTGCCCATTTCCTCATCATCTGTTGGTGACTGTGAGTGAGTGAGTGAGTGAGTGAGTGAGTGAGTGAAGGTGCTGCTTTGGATGATAGAAGATGTGCCCATTTCATCATCATCTGTTGGTGGCTCTGAGTGAGTGAGTGTGTGAACGAGTGAGTGAGTGAGTGAGTGAAGGTGCTGCTTTGGATGATAGAAGTGCCCATTTCATCATCTTCTGTTGGTGGCTGTGAATGAGTGAGTGAGTGAGTGAGTGAGTGAAGGTGCTGCTTTGGATGATAGAAGTTGTGCCCATTTCATCATCATCTGTTGGTGGCTGTGAGTGACTTGTGAGTGAGTGAGTGAGTGAGTGAGTGAGTGAGTGAGTGAAGGTGCTGCTTTGGATGATAGAAGTTGTGCCCATTTCATCATCTGTTGGTGGCTGTGAGTGACTTGTGAGTGAGTGAGTGAGTGAGTGAGTGATTGAAGGTGCTGCTTTGGCTGCTAGAAGTTGTGCCCATTTCATCATCATCTGTTGGGGGCTGTGAGTGAGTGAGTGAGTGAGTGAGTGAGTGAGTGAGTGAAGGTGCTGTTTTGGATGAGAGAAGTGCCCATTTCATCATCTTCTGTTGGGGGCTGTGAGTGACTTGTGAGTGAGTGAGTGAGTGAAGGTGCTGCTTTGGATGATAGAAGTTGTGCCCATTTCATCATCATCTGTTGGTGGCTGTGAATGAGTGAGTGAGTGAGTGAGTGAGTGAGTGAAGGTGCTGCTTTGGATGAGAGAAATTGTGCCCATTTCATCATCATCTGTTGGTGGCTGTGAGTGAGTGAGTGAGTGAGTGAGTGAGTGAGTGAGTGAGTGAGTGAAGGTGCTGCTTTGGATGATAGAAGTTGTGCCCATTTCATCATCATCTGTTGGTGGCTGTGAGTGAGTGAGTGAGTGAGTGAAGGTGCTGCTTTGGATGATAGAAGTTGTGCCCATTTCATCATCATCTGTTGGTGGCTGTGAGTGAGTGGGTGAGTGAGTGAGTGAGTGAGTGAAGGTGCTGCTTTGGAAGATAGAAGTTGTGCCCATTTCATCATCATCTGTTGGTGGCTGTGAGTGAGTGGGTGAGTGAGTGAGTGAGTGAGTGAGTGAAGGTGCTGCTTTGGAAGATAGAAGTTGTGCCCATTTCATCATCATCTGTTGGTGGCTGTGAGTGAGTGAGTGAGTGAGTGAGTGAGTGAGTGAGTGAGTGAAGGTGCTGCTTTGAATGAGAGAAGTTGTGCCCATTTCCTCATCATCTGTTGGTGGCTGTGAGTGAGTGAGTGAGTGAACGAGTGAGTGAGTGAGTGAGTGAAGGTGCTGCTTTGGAAGATAGAAGTTGTGCCCATTTCATCATCATCTGTTGGTGGCTCTGAGTGAGTGAGTGAGTGAACGAGTGAGTGAGTGAGTGAGTGAAGGTGCTGCTTTGGATGATAGAAGTTGTGCCCATTTCATCATCATCTGTTGGTGGCTGTGAGTGAGTGAGTTAGTGAGTGAGTGAGTGAGTGAGTTAGTGAAGGTGCTGCTTTGGCTGCTAGAAGTTGTGCCCATTTCATCATCATCTGTTGGTGGCTGTGAGTGACTTGTGAGTGAGTGAGTGAGTGAGTGAAGGTGCTGCTTTGGATGATAGAAGTTGTGCCCATTTCATCATCATCTGTTGGTGGCTGTGAGTGAGTGAGTGAGTGAGTGAGTGAGTGATTGAAGGTGCTGCTTTGGCTGCTAGAAGTTGTGCCCATTTCATCATCATCTGTTGGTGGCTGTGAGTGAGTGAGTGAGTGAGTGAGTGAGTGAAGGTGCTGCTTTGGATGATAGAAGTGCCCATTTCATCATCTTCTGTTGGTGGCTGTGAGTGAGTGAGTGAGTGAGTGAGTGAGTGAGTGAGTGAGAGAGTGAGTGAAGGTGTTGCCTTGGATGATAGAAGTTGTGCCTATTTCATCATAATCTGTTGGTGGCTGTGAGTGACTTGTGAGTGAGTGAGTGAGTGAGTGAAGGTACTGCTTTGGTTGACAGAAGTTGTGCCCATTTCATCATCATCTGTTGGTGGCTGTGAGTGAGTGAGTGAGTGAGTGAAGGTACTGCTTTGGATGACAGAAGTTGTGCCCATTTCATCATCATCTGTTGGTGGCTGTGAGTGACTTGTGAGTGAGTGAGTGAGTGAAGGTGCTGGTTTGGATGATAGAACTTGTGCCCATTTCATCATCATCTGTTGGTGGCTGTGAGTGACTTGTGAGTGAGTGAGTGAGTGAGTGAGTGAAGGTGCTGCTTTGGCTGCTAGTTGTGCCCATTTCATCATCATCTGTTGGTGGCTGTGAGTGAGTGAGTGAGTGAGTGAGCGAGTGAGTGAGTGAGTGATTGAAGGTGCTGCTTTGGCTGCTAGAAGTTGTGCCCATTTCATCATCATCTGTTGGGGGCTGTGAGTGAGTGAGTGAGTGAGTGAGTGAGTGAGTGAGTGAGTGAGTGAGTGAAGGTGCTGCTTTGTAAGATAGAAGTTGTGCCCATTTCATCATCTTCTGTTGGTGGCTGTGAGTGAGTGAGTGAGTGAGTGAGTGAGTGAGTGAAGGTGCTGTTTTGGATGATAGAAGTGCCCATTTCATCATCATCTGTTGGTGGCTGTGAGTGACTTGTGAGTGAGTGAGTGAGTGAGTGAAGGTGCTGCTTTGGATGATAGAAGTTGTGCCCATTTCATCATCATCTGTTGGTGGCTGTGAGTGAGTGAGTGGGTGAGTGAGTGAGTGAGTGAGTGAGTGAAGGTGCTGCTTTGGAAGATAGAAGTTGTGCCCATTTCATCATCTTCTGTTGGTGGCTGTGAGTGAGTGAGTGAGTGAGTGAGTGAGTGAGTGAGTGAGTGAAGGTGCTGCTTTGGATGATAGAAGTTGTGCCCATTTCATCATCATCTGTTGGTGGCTGTGAGTGAGTGAGTGAGTGAGTGAGTGAGTGAGTGAGTGAGTGAAGGTGCTGCTTTGGATGATAGAAGTTGTGCCCATTTCATCATCATCTGTTGGTGGCTGTGAGTGAGTGAGTGAGTGAGTGAGTGAGTGAGTGAGTGAAGGTGCTGCTTTGGATGATAGAAGTGCCCATTTCATCATCTTCTGTTGGTGGCTGTGAGTGAGTGAGTGAATGAGTGAGTGAAGGTGCTGCTTTGGATGATAGAAGTTGTGCCCATTTCATCATCATCTGTTGGTGGCTGTGAGTGACTTGTGAGTGAGTGAGTGAGTGAGTGAAGGTGCTGCTTTGGATGATAGAAGTTGTGCCCATTTCATCATCATCTGTTGGTGGCTGTGAGTGAGTGAGTGAGTGAGTGAGTGAGTGAGTGAGTGAGTGAGTGAAGGTGCTGCTTTGGATGATAGAAGTGCCCATTTCATCATCTTCTGTTGGTGGCTGTGAGTGAGTGAGTGAATGAGTGAGTGAAGGTGCTGCTTTGGATGATAGAAGTTGTGCCCATTTCATCATCATCTGTTGGTGGCTGTGAGTGACTTGTGAGTGAGTGAGTGAGTGAGTGAAGGTGCTGCTTTGGATGATAGAAGTTGTGCCCATTTCATCATCATCTGTTGGTGGCTGTGAGTGAGTGAGTGAGTGAGTGAGTGAGTGAGTGAAGGTGCTGCTTTGGATGATAGAAGTTGTGCCCATTTCATCATCATCTGTTGGTGGCTGTGAGTGAGTGAGTGAGTGAGTGAGTGAAGGTGCTGCTTTGGATGATAGAAGTTGTGCCTATTTCATCATAATCTGTTGGTGGCTGTGACTGAGTGAGTGAGTGAGTGAGTGAGTGAAGGTACTGCTTTGGTTGACAGTTGTGCCCATTTCATCATCATCTGTTGGTGGCTGTGAGTGAGTGAGTGAGTGAGTGAGTGAGTGAAGGTACTGCTTTGGATGACAGAAGTTGTGCCCATTTCATCATCATCTGTTGGTGGCTGTGAGTGACTTGTGAGTGAGTGAGTGAGTGAAGGTGCTGCTTTGGATGATAGAACTTGTGCCCATTTCATCATCATCTGTTGGTGGCTGTGACTTGTGAGTGAGTGAGTGAGTGAGTGAAGGTGCTGCTTTGGATGATAGAACTTGTGCCCATTTCATCATCATCTGTTGGTGGCTGTGAGTGAGTGAGTGAGTGAGTGAGTGAGTGAGTGAAGGTGCTGCTTTGGAAGATAGAAGTTGTGCCCATTTCATCATCTTCTGTTGGTGGCTGTGAGTGAGTGAGTGAGTGAGTGAGTGAGTGAGTGAGTGAAGGTGCTGTTTTGGATGATAGAAGTGCCCATTTCATCATCATCTGTTGGTGGCTGTGAGTGACTTGTGAGTGAGTGAGTGAGTGAAGGTGCTGCTTTGGATGATAGAAGTTGTGCCCATTTCATCATCATCTGTTGGTGGCTGTGAGTGAGTGAGTGGGTGAGTGAGTGAGTGAGTGAGTGAGTGAGTGAGTGAAGGTGCTGCTTTGGAAGATAGAAGTTGTGCCCATTTCATCATCTTCTGTTGGTGGCTGTGAGTGAGTGAGTGAGTGAGTGAGTGAGTGAGTGAGTGAGTGAAGGTGCTGCTTTGGATGATAGAAGTTGTGCCCATTTCATCACCATCTGTTGGTGGCTGTGAGTGAGTGAGTGAGTGAGTGAGTGAGTGAGTGAGTGAGTGAAGGTGCTGCTTTGGATGATAGAAGTTGTGCCCATTTCATCATCATCTGTTGGTGGCTGTGAGTGAGTGGGTGAGTGAGTGAGTGAGTGAGTGAGTGAGTGAAGGTGCTGCTTTGAATGATAGAAGTTGTGCCCATTTCATCATCATCTGTTGGTGGCTGTGAGTGAGTGAGTTAGTGAGTGAGTGAGTGAGTGAGTTAGTGAAGGTGCTGCTTTGGCTGCTAGAAGTTGTGCCCATTTCATCATCATCTGTTGGTGGCTGTGAGTGACTTGTGAGTGAGTGAGTGAGTGAAGGTGCTGCTTTGGATGATAGAAGTTGTGCCCATTTCATCATCATCTGTTGGTGGCTGTGAGTGAGTGAGTGAGTGAGTGAGTGAGTGAGTGAGTGATTGAAGGTGCTGCTTTGGCTGCTAGAAGTTGTGCCCATTTCATCATCATCTGTTGGTGGCTGTGAGTGAGTGAGTGAGTGAGTGAGTGAGTGAGTGAAGGTGCTGCTTTGGATGATAGAAGTGCCCATTTCATCATCTTCTGTTGGTGGCTGTGAGTGAGTGAGTGAGTGAGTGAGTGAGTGAGTGAAGGTGTTGCCTTGGATGACAGAAGTTGTGCCTATTTCATCATAATCTGTTGGTGGCTGTGAGTGAGTGAGTGAGTGAGTGAGTGAGTGAAGGTGCTGCTTTGGCTGCTAGAAGTTGTGCCCATTTCATCATCATCTGTTGGTGGCTGTGAGTGACTTGTGAGTGAGTGAGTGAGTGAGTGAGTGAAGGTGCTGCTTTGGATGATAGAACTTGTGCCCATTTCATCATCATCTGTTGGTGGCTGCGAGTGACTTGTGAGTGAGTGAGTGAGTGAGTGAGTGAGTGAAGGTGCTGCTTTGGAAGATAGAAGTTGTGCCCATTTCATCATCTTCTGTTGGTGGCTGTGAGTGAGTGAGTGAGTGAGTGAGTGAGTGAGTGAGTGAAGGTGCTGTTTTGGATGATAGAAGTGCCCATTTCATCATCATCTGTTGGTGGCTGTGAGTGACTTGTGAGTGAGTGAGTGAGTGAGTGAAGGTGCTGCTTTGGATGATAGAAGTTGTGCCCATTTCATCATCATCTGTTGGTGGCTGTGAGTGAGTGAGTGGGTGAGTGAGTGAGTGAGTGAGTGAAGGTGCTGCTTTGGATGATAGAAGTTGTGCCCATTTCATCATCATCTGTTGGTGGCTGTGAGTGAGTGAGTGAGTGAGTGAGTGAGTGAGTGAAGGTGCTGCTTTGGATGATAGAAGTTGTGCCCATTTCATCATCATCTGTTGGTGGCTGTGAGTGAGTGAGTGAGTGAGTGAGTGAGTGAAGGTGCTGCTTTGGATGATAGAAGTGCCCATTTCATCATCTTCTGTTGGTGGCTGTGAGTGAGTGAGTGAGTGAATGAGTGAGTGAAGGTGCTGCTTTGGATGATAGAAGTTGTGCCCATTTCATCATCATCTGTTGGTGGCTGTGAGTGACTTGTGAGTGAGTGAGTGAGTGAGTGAGTGAGTGAGTGAAGGTGCTGCTTTGGATGATAGAAGTGCCCATTTCATCATCTTCTGTTGGTGGCTGTGAGTGAGTGAGTGAGTGAGTGAGTGAGTGAGTGAGTGAGAGAGTGAGTGAAGGTGTTGCCTTGGATGATAGAAGTTGTGCCTATTTCATCATAATCTGTTGGTGGCTGTGAGTGACTTGTGAGTGAGTGAGTGAGTGAGTGAAGGTACTGCTTTGGTTGACAGAAGTTGTGCCCATTTCATCATCATCTGTTGGTGGCTGTGAGTGAGTGAGTGAGTGAGTGAAGGTACTGCTTTGGATGACAGAAGTTGTGCCCATTTCATCATCATCTGTTGGTGGCTGTGAGTGACTTGTGAGTGAGTGAGTGAGTGAAGGTGCTGGTTTGGATGATAGAACTTGTGCCCATTTCATCATCATCTGTTGGTGGCTGTGAGTGACTTGTGAGTGAGTGAGTGAGTGAGTGAGTGAAGGTGCTGCTTTGGCTGCTAGTTGTGCCCATTTCATCATCATCTGTTGGTGGCTGTGAGTGAGTGAGTGAGTGAGTGAGCGAGTGAGTGAGTGAGTGATTGAAGGTGCTGCTTTGGCTGCTAGAAGTTGTGCCCATTTCATCATCATCTGTTGGGGGCTGTGAGTGAGTGAGTGAGTGAGTGAGTGAGTGAGTGAGTGAGTGAGTGAGTGAGTGAAGGTGCTGCTTTGTAAGATAGAAGTTGTGCCCATTTCATCATCTTCTGTTGGTGGCTGTGAGTGAGTGAGTGAGTGAGTGAGTGAGTGAGTGAAGGTGCTGTTTTGGATGATAGAAGTGCCCATTTCATCATCATCTGTTGGTGGCTGTGAGTGACTTGTGAGTGAGTGAGTGAGTGAGTGAAGGTGCTGCTTTGGATGATAGAAGTTGTGCCCATTTCATCATCATCTGTTGGTGGCTGTGAGTGAGTGAGTGGGTGAGTGAGTGAGTGAGTGAGTGAGTGAAGGTGCTGCTTTGGAAGATAGAAGTTGTGCCCATTTCATCATCTTCTGTTGGTGGCTGTGAGTGAGTGAGTGAGTGAGTGAGTGAGTGAGTGAGTGAAGGTGCTGCTTTGGATGATAGAAGTTGTGCCCATTTCATCATCATCTGTTGGTGGCTGTGAGTGAGTGAGTGAGTGAGTGAGTGAGTGAGTGAGTGAAGGTGCTGCTTTGGATGATAGAAGTTGTGCCCATTTCATCATCATCTGTTGGTGGCTGTGAGTGAGTGAGTGAGTGAGTGAGTGAGTGAGTGAGTGAAGGTGCTGCTTTGGATGATAGAAGTGCCCATTTCATCATCTTCTGTTGGTGGCTGTGAGTGAGTGAGTGAATGAGTGAGTGAAGGTGCTGCTTTGGATGATAGAAGTTGTGCCCATTTCATCATCATCTGTTGGTGGCTGTGAGTGACTTGTGAGTGAGTGAGTGAGTGAGTGAAGGTGCTGCTTTGGATGATAGAAGTTGTGCCCATTTCATCATCATCTGTTGGTGGCTGTGAGTGAGTGAGTGAGTGAGTGAGTGAGTGAGTGAGTGAGTGAAGGTGCTGCTTTGGATGATAGAAGTGCCCATTTCATCATCTTCTGTTGGTGGCTGTGAGTGAGTGAGTGAATGAGTGAGTGAAGGTGCTGCTTTGGATGATAGAAGTTGTGCCCATTTCATCATCATCTGTTGGTGGCTGTGAGTGACTTGTGAGTGAGTGAGTGAGTGAGTGAAGGTGCTGCTTTGGATGATAGAAGTTGTGCCCATTTCATCATCATCTGTTGGTGGCTGTGAGTGAGTGAGTGAGTGAGTGAGTGAGTGAGTGAGTGAAGGTGCTGCTTTGGATGATAGAAGTTGTGCCCATTTCATCATCATCTGTTGGTGGCTGTGAGTGAGTGAGTGAGTGAGTGAGTGAAGGTGCTGCTTTGGATGATAGAAGTTGTGCCTATTTCATCATAATCTGTTGGTGGCTGTGACTGAGTGAGTGAGTGAGTGAGTGAGTGAAGGTACTGCTTTGGTTGACAGTTGTGCCCATTTCATCATCATCTGTTGGTGGCTGTGAGTGAGTGAGTGAGTGAGTGAGTGAGTGAAGGTACTGCTTTGGATGACAGAAGTTGTGCCCATTTCATCATCATCTGTTGGTGGCTGTGAGTGACTTGTGAGTGAGTGAGTGAGTGAAGGTGCTGCTTTGGATGATAGAACTTGTGCCCATTTCATCATCATCTGTTGGTGGCTGTGACTTGTGAGTGAGTGAGTGAGTGAGTGAAGGTGCTGCTTTGGATGATAGAACTTGTGCCCATTTCATCATCATCTGTTGGTGGCTGTGAGTGAGTGAGTGAGTGAGTGAGTGAGTGAGTGAAGGTGCTGCTTTGGAAGATAGAAGTTGTGCCCATTTCATCATCTTCTGTTGGTGGCTGTGAGTGAGTGAGTGAGTGAGTGAGTGAGTGAGTGAGTGAAGGTGCTGTTTTGGATGATAGAAGTGCCCATTTCATCATCATCTGTTGGTGGCTGTGAGTGACTTGTGAGTGAGTGAGTGAGTGAAGGTGCTGCTTTGGATGATAGAAGTTGTGCCCATTTCATCATCATCTGTTGGTGGCTGTGAGTGAGTGAGTGGGTGAGTGAGTGAGTGAGTGAGTGAGTGAGTGAGTGAAGGTGCTGCTTTGGAAGATAGAAGTTGTGCCCATTTCATCATCTTCTGTTGGTGGCTGTGAGTGAGTGAGTGAGTGAGTGAGTGAGTGAGTGAGTGAGTGAAGGTGCTGCTTTGGATGATAGAAGTTGTGCCCATTTCATCACCATCTGTTGGTGGCTGTGAGTGAGTGAGTGAGTGAGTGAGTGAGTGAGTGAGTGAAGGTGCTGCTTTGGATGATAGAAGTTGTGCCCATTTCATCATCATCTGTTGGTGGCTGTGAGTGAGTGGGTGAGTGAGTGAGTGAGTGAGTGAGTGAGTGAAGGTGCTGCTTTGAATGATAGAAGTTGTGCCCATTTCATCATCATCTGTTGGTGGCTGTGAGTGAGTGAGTTAGTGAGTGAGTGAGTGAGTGAGTTAGTGAAGGTGCTGCTTTGGCTGCTAGAAGTTGTGCCCATTTCATCATCATCTGTTGGTGGCTGTGAGTGACTTGTGAGTGAGTGAGTGAGTGAAGGTGCTGCTTTGGATGATAGAAGTTGTGCCCATTTCATCATCATCTGTTGGTGGCTGTGAGTGAGTGAGTGAGTGAGTGAGTGAGTGAGTGAGTGAGTGATTGAAGGTGCTGCTTTGGCTGCTAGAAGTTGTGCCCATTTCATCATCATCTGTTGGTGGCTGTGAGTGAGTGAGTGAGTGAGTGAGTGAGTGAGTGAAGGTGCTGCTTTGGATGATAGAAGTGCCCATTTCATCATCTTCTGTTGGTGGCTGTGAGTGAGTGAGTGAGTGAGTGAGTGAGTGAGTGAAGGTGTTGCCTTGGATGACAGAAGTTGTGCCTATTTCATCATAATCTGTTGGTGGCTGTGAGTGAGTGAGTGAGTGAGTGAGTGAGTGAAGGTGCTGCTTTGGCTGCTAGAAGTTGTGCCCATTTCATCATCATCTGTTGGTGGCTGTGAGTGACTTGTGAGTGAGTGAGTGAGTGAGTGAGTGAAGGTGCTGCTTTGGATGATAGAACTTGTGCCCATTTCATCATCATCTGTTGGTGGCTGCGAGTGACTTGTGAGTGAGTGAGTGAGTGAGTGAGTGAGTGAAGGTGCTGCTTTGGAAGATAGAAGTTGTGCCCATTTCATCATCTTCTGTTGGTGGCTGTGAGTGAGTGAGTGAGTGAGTGAGTGAGTGAGTGAGTGAAGGTGCTGTTTTGGATGATAGAAGTGCCCATTTCATCATCATCTGTTGGTGGCTGTGAGTGACTTGTGAGTGAGTGAGTGAGTGAGTGAAGGTGCTGCTTTGGATGATAGAAGTTGTGCCCATTTCATCATCATCTGTTGGTGGCTGTGAGTGAGTGAGTGGGTGAGTGAGTGAGTGAGTGAGTGAAGGTGCTGCTTTGGATGATAGAAGTTGTGCCCATTTCATCATCATCTGTTGGTGGCTGTGAGTGAGTGAGTGAGTGAGTGAGTGAGTGAGTGAAGGTGCTGCTTTGGATGATAGAAGTTGTGCCCATTTCATCATCATCTGTTGGTGGCTGTGAGTGAGTGAGTGAGTGAGTGAGTGAGTGAAGGTGCTGCTTTGGATGATAGAAGTGCCCATTTCATCATCTTCTGTTGGTGGCTGTGAGTGAGTGAGTGAGTGAATGAGTGAGTGAAGGTGCTGCTTTGGATGATAGAAGTTGTGCCCATTTCATCATCATCTGTTGGTGGCTGTGAGTGACTTGTGAGTGAGTGAGTGAGTGAGTGAGTGAGTGAAGGTGCTGCTTTGGATGATAGAAGTTGTGCCCATTTCATCATCATCTGTTGGTGGCTGTGAGTGAGTGAGTGAGTGAGTGAGTGAGTGAAGGTGCTGCTTTGGATGATAGAAGTTGTGCCCATTTCATCATCATCTGTTGGTGGCTGTGAGTGAGTGAGTGAGTGAGTGAGTGAGTGAAGGTGCTGCTTTGGATGATAGAAGTTGTGCCTATTTCATCATAATCTGTTGGTGGCTGTGACTGAGTGAGTGAGTGAGTGAGTGAAGGTACTGCTTTGGTTGACAGTTGTGCCCATTTCATCATCATCTGTTGGTGGCTGTGAGTGAGTGAGTGAGTGAGTGAGTGAAGGTACTGCTTTGGATGACAGAAGTTGTGCCCATTTCATCATCATCTGTTGGTGGCTGTGAGTGACTTGTGAGTGAGTGAGTGAGTGAAGGTGCTGCTTTGGATGATAGAACTTGTGCCCATTTCATCATCATCTGTTGGTGGCTGTGAGTGACTTGTGAGTGAGTGAGTGAGTGAGTGAGTGAGTGAGTGAAGGTGCTGCTTTGGAAGATAGAAGTTGTGCCCATTTCATCATCTTCTGTTGGTGGCTGTGAGTGAGTGAGTGAGTGAGTGAGTGAGTGAGTGAAGGTGCTGTTTTGGATGATAGAAGTGCCCATTTCATCATCATCTGTTGGTGGCTGTGAGTGACTTGTGAGTGAGTGAGTGAGTGAAGGTGCTGCTTTGGATGATAGAAGTTGTGCCCATTTCATCATCATCTGTTGGTGGCTGTGAGTGAGTGAGTGGGTGAGTGAGTGAGTGAGTGAGTGAGTGAAGGTGCTGCTTTGGAAGATAGAAGTTGTGCCCATTTCATCATCTTCTGTTGGTGGCTGTGAGTGAGTGAGTGAGTGAGTGAGTGAGTGAGTGAGTGAGTGAAGGTGCTGCTTTGGATGATAGAAGTTGTGCCCATTTCATCACCATCTGTTGGTGGCTGTGAGTGAGTGAGTGAGTGAGTGAGTGAGTGAGTGAGTGAGTGAAGGTGCTGCTTTGGATGACAGAAGTTGTGCCCATTTCATCATCATCTGTTGGTGGCTGTGAGTGAGTGGGTGAGTGAGTGAGTGAGTGAGTGAGTGAGTGAAGGTGCTGCTTTGGATGATAGAAGTTGTGCCCATTTCATCATCATCTGTTGGTGGCTGTGAGTGAGTGAGTGAGTGAGTGAGTGAGTGAGTGAAGGTGCTGCTTTGGATGATAGAAGTTGTGCCCATTTCATCATCATCTGTTGGTGGCTGTGAGTGAGTGAGTGAGTGAGTGAGTGAAGGTGCTGCTTTGGATGATAGAAGTTGTGCCCATTTCATCATCATCTGTTGGTGGCTGTGAGTGAGTGAGTGAGTGAGTGAGTGAGTGAGTGAAGGTGCTACTTTGGATGATAGAAGTTCTGCCCATTTCATCATCATCTGTTGCTGGCTCTGAGTGAGTGAGTGAACGAGTGAGTGAGTGAGTGAGTGAGTGAAGGTGCTGCTTTGGATGATAGAAGTTCTGCCCATTTCATCATCATCTGTTGGTGGCTGTGAGTGACTTGTGAGTGAGTGAGTGAGTGAGTGAGTGAAGGTCCTGCTTTGGATGATAGAAGTTGTGCCCATTTCATCATCTTCTTTTGGTGGCTGTGAGTGACTTGTGAGTGAGTGAGTGAGTGAGTGAAGGTCCTGCTTTGGATGATAGAAGTTGTGCCCATTTCATCATCTTCTTTTGGTGGCTGTGAGTGAGTGAGTGAGTGAGTGAGTGAAGGTGCTGCTTTGGATGATAGAAGTTGTGCCCATTTCATCATCATCTGTTGGTGGCTCTGAGTGAGTGAGTGAGTGAGTGAGTGAGTGAGTGAGTGAGTGAAGGTGCTGCTTTGGATGATAGAAGTTGTGCCCATTTCATCATCATCTCTTGGTGGCTGTGAGTGACTTGTGAGTGAGTGAGTGACTGAGTGAAGGTGCTGCTTTGGATGATAGAAGTTGTGCCCATTTCATCATCATCTGTTGGTGGCTGTGAGTGAGTGAGTGAGTTAGTGAGTGAGTGAGTGAGTGAGTGAGTGAAGGTGGTGCTTTGGATGATAGAAGTTGTGCCCAATTCGTCATCATCTGTGGTGGCTGTGAGTGAGTGAGTGAGTGAGTGAGTGAGTGAGTGAGTGAGTTAGTGAAGGTGCTGCTTTGGATGATAGAAGTTGTGCCCATTTCCTCATCATCTGTTGGTGGCTGTGAGTGAGTGAGTGAGTGAGTGAGTGAGTGAGTGAGTGAAGGTGCTGCTTTGGATGATAGAAGTTGTGCCCATTTCATCATCATCTGTTGGTGGCTGTGAGTGAGTGAGTGAGTGAGTGAAGGTGCTGCTTTGGATGATAGAAGTTGTGCCCATTTCATCATCATCTGTTGGTGGCTGTGAGTGAGTGGGTGAGTGAGTGAGTGAGTGAGTGAGTGAGTGAGTGAGTGAAGGTGCTGCTTTGGAAGATAGAAGTTGTACCCATTTCATCATCTTCTGTTGGTGGCTGTGAGTGAGTGAGTGAGTGAGTGAGTGAGTGAGTGAAGGTGCTGCTTTGGATGATAGACGTTGTGCCCATTTCATCATCATCTGTTGGTGGCTGTGAGTGAGTGAGTGAGTGAGTGAGTGAGTGAGTGAAGGTGCTGCTTTGGATGATAGAAGTTGTGCCCATTTCATCATCATCTGTTGGTGGCTGTGAGTGAGTGGCTGAGTGAGTGAGTGAGTGAGTGAGTGAGTGAAGGTGCTGCTTTGGATGATAGAAGTTGTGCCCATTTCATCATCATCTGTTGGTGGCTGTGAGTGAGTGAGTGAGTGAGTGAGTGAGTGAGTGAGTGAAGGTGCTGCTTTGGATGATAGAAGTTGTGCCCATTTCCTCATCATCTGTTGGTGGCTGTGAGTGAGTGAGTGAGTGAGTGAGTGAGTGAGTGAGTGAGTGAAGGTGCTGCTTTGGATGATAGAAGTTGTGCCCATTTCATCATCATCTGTTGGTGGCTCTGAGTGAGTGAGTGTGTGAACGAGTGAGTGAGTGAGTGAGTGAAGGTGCTGCTTTGGATGATAGAAGTGCCCATTTCATCATCTTCTGTTGGTGGCTGTGAGTGAGTGAGTGAGTGAGTGAGTGAGTGAGAGAGTGAGTGAAGGTGTTGCCTTGGATGATGGAAGTTGTGCCTATTTCATCATAATCTGTTGGTGGCTGTGAGTGACTTGTGAGTGAGTGAGTGAGTGAGTGAGTGAAGGTACTGCTTTGGTTGACAGAAGTTGTGCCCATTTCATCATCATCTGTTGGTGGCTGTGAGTGAGTGAGTGAGTGAGTGAGTGAGTGAGTGAGTGAAGGTACTGCTTTGGATGACAGAAGTTGTGCCCATTTCATCATCATCTGTTGGTGGCTGTGAGTGACTTGTGAGTGAGTGAGTGAAGGTGCTGCTTTGGCTGCTAGAAGTTGTGCCCATTTCATCATCATCTGTTGGGGGCTGTGAGTGAGTGAGTGAGTGAGTGAGTGAGTGAGTGAGTGAAGGTGCTGCTTTGGAAGATAGAAGTTGTGCCCATTTCATCATCTTCTGTTGGTGGCTGTGAGTGAGTGAGTGAGTGAGTGAGTGAGTGAGTGAGTGAGTGAGTGAAGGTGCTGCTTTGGATGATAGAAGTTGTGCCCATTTCATCATCATCTGTTGGTGGCTGAGTGACTTGTGAGTGAGTGAGTGAGTGAGTGAGTGAAGGTGCTGCTTTGGATGATAGAAGTTGTGCCCATTTCATCATCTTCTGTTGGTGGCTGTGAGTGAGTGAGTGAGTGAGTGAAGGTGCTGCTTTGGATGATAGAAGTTGTGCCCATTTCATCATCATCTGTTGGTGGCTGTGAGTGAGTGAGTGAGTGAGTGAGTGAGTGAGTGAGTGAGTGAAGGTGCTGCTTTGGATGATAGAAGTTGTGCCCATTTCATCATCATCTGTTGGTGGCTGTGAGTGAGTGAGTGAGTGAGTGAGTGAGTGAGTGAGTGAGTGAAGGTGCTGCTTTGGATGATAGAAGTGCCCATTTCATCATCTTCTGTTGGTGGCTGTGAGTGAGTGAGTGAGTGAATGAGTGAGTGAAGGTGCTGCTTTGGATGATAGAAGTTGTGCCCATTTCATCATCTTCTGTTGGTGGCTGTGAGTGACTTGTGAGTGAGTGAGTGAGTGAGTGAAGGTGCTGCTTTGGATGATAGAAGTTGTGCCCATTTCATCATCATCTGTTGGTGGCTGTGAGTGAGTGAGTGAGTGAGTGAGTGAGTGAGTGAGTGAGTGAAGGTGCTGCTTTGGATGATAGAAGTTGTGCCCATTTCATCATCATCTGTTGGTGGCTGTGAGTGAGTGAGTGAGTGAGTGAGTGAGTGAGTGAGTGAAGGTGCTGCTTTGGATGATAGAAGTTGTGCCTATTTCATCATAATCTGTTGGTGGCTGTGACTGAGTGAGTGAGTGAGTGAGTGAAGGTACTGCTTTGGTTGACAGAAGTTGTGCCCATTTCATCATCATCTGTTGGTGGCTGTGAGTGAGTGAGTGAGTGAGTGAAGGTACTGCTTTGGTTGACAGAAGTTGTGCCCATTTCATCATCATCTGTTGGTGGCTGTGAGTGAGTGAGTGAGTGAGTGAGTGAAGGTACTGCTTTGGATGACAGAAGTTGTGCCCATTTCATCATCATCTGTTGGTGGCTGTGAGTGACTTGTGAGTGAGTGAGTGAGTGAAGGTGCTGCTTTGGATGATAGAACTTGTGCCCATTTCATCATCATCTGTTGGTGGCTGTGAGTGACTTGTGAGTGAGTGAGTGAGTGAGTGAAGGTGCTGCTTTGGCTGCTAGAAGTTGTGCCCATTTCATCATCATCTGTTGGTGGCTGTGAGTGAGTGAGTGAGTTAGTGAGTGAGTGAAGGTGCTGCTTTGGAAGATAGAAGTTGTGCCCATTTCATCATCTTCTGTTGGTGGCTGTGAGTGAGTGAGTGAGTGAGTGAGTGAGTGAGTGAGTGAGTGAGTGAGTGAAGGTGCTGTTTTGGATGATAGAAGTGCCCATTTCATCATCATCTGTTGGTGGCTGTGAGTGACTTGTGAGTGAGTGAGTGAGTGAAGGTGCTGCTTTGGATGATAGAAGTTGTGCCCATTTCATCATCATCTGTTGGTGGCTGTGAGTGAGTGAGTGGGTGAGTGAGTGAGTGAGTGAGTGAAGGTGCTGCTTTGGAAGATAGAAGTTGTGCCCATTTCATCATCTTCTGTTGGTGGCTGTGAGTGAGTGAGTGAGTGAGTGAGTGAGTTAGTGAAGGTGCTGCTTTGGATGATAGAAGTTGTGCCCATTTCCTCATCATCTGTTGGTGGCTGTGAGTGAGTGAGTGAGTGAGTGAGTGAGTGAGTGAGTGAGTGAGTGAGTGAAGGTGCTGCTTTGGATGATAGACGTTGTGCCCATTTCATCATCATCTGTTGGTGGCTGTGAGTGAGTGAGTGAGTGAGTGAGTGAGTGAGTGAAGGTGCTGCTTTGGCTGCTAGAAGTTGTGCCCATTTCATCATCATCTGTTGGTGGCTGTGAGTGAGTGGCTGAGTGAGTGAGTGAGTGAGTGAGTGAAGGTGCTGCTTTGGATGATAGAAGTTGTGCCCATTTCATCATCATCTGTTGGTGGCTGTGAGTGAGTGAGTGAGTGAGTGAGTGAGTGAAGGTGCTGCTTTGGATGATAGAAGTTCTGCCCATTTCATCATCATCTGTTGGTGGCTCTGAGTGAGTGAGTGAGTGAACGAGTGAGTGAGTGAGTGAGTGAGTGAGTGAAGGTGCTGCTTTGGATGATAGAAGTTCTGCCCATTTCATCATCATCTGTTGGTGGCTGTGAGTGAGTGAGTGGGTGAGTGAGTGAGTGAGTGAGTGAGTGAAGGTGCTGCTTTGGAAGATAGAAGTTGTGCCCATTTCATCATCTTCTGTTGGTGGCTGTGAGTGAGTGAGTGAGTGAGTGAGTGAGTGAGTGAGTTAGTGAAGGTGCTGCTTTGGATGATAGAAGTTGTGCCCATTTCCTCATCATCTGTTGGTGGCTCTGAGTGAGTGAGTGAGTGAGTGAGTGAGTGAAGGTGCTGCTTTGGATGATAGAAGTTGTGCCCATTTCATCATCATCTGTTGGTGGCTGTGAGTGAGTGAGTGAGTGAGTGAAGGTGCTGCTTTGGATGATAGAAGTTGTGCCCATTTCATCATCATCTGTTGGTGGCTGTGAGTGAGTGAGTGAGTGAGTGAAGGTGCTGCTTTGGATGATAGAAGTTGTGCCCATTTCATCATCATCTGTTGGTGGCTGTGAGTGAGTGAGTGAGTGAGTGAGTGAGTGAGTGAGTGAAGGTGCTGCTTTGGAAGATAGAAGTTGTGCCCATTTCATCATCTTCTGTTGGTGGCTGTGAGTGAGTGAGTGAGTGAGTGAGTGAGTGAGTGAGTGAAGGTGCTGCTTTGGATGATAGACGTTGTGCCCATTTCATCATCATCTGTTGGTGGCTGTGAGTGAGTGAGTGAGTGAGTGAGTGAGTGAGTGAGTGAGTGAAGGTGCTGCTTTGGATGATAGAAGTTGTGCCCATTTCATCATCATCTGTTGGTGGCTGTGAGTGAGTGGCTGAGTGAGTGAGTGAGTGAGTGAGTGAAGGTGCTGCTTTGGATGATAGAAGTTGTGCCCATTTCATCATCATCTGTTGGTGGCTGTGAGTGAACGAGTGAGTGAGTGAGTGAGTGAAGGTGCTGCTTTGGATGATAGAAGTTCTGCCCATTTCATCATCATCTGTTGGTGGCTCTGAGTGAGTGAGTGAGTGAGTGAGTGAGTGAGTGAGTGAAGGTGCTGCTTTGGATGATAGAAGTTCTGCCCATTTCATCATCATCTGTTGGTGGCTGTGAGTGACTTGTGAGTGAGTGAGTGAGTGAGTGAGTGAGTGAAGGTCCTGCTTTGGATGATAGAAGTTCTGCCCATTTCATCATCTTCTGTTGGTGGCTGTGAGTGACTTGTGAGTGAGTGAGTGAGTGAGTGAAGGTCCTGCTTTGGATGATAGAAGTTGTGCCCATTTCATCATCATCTCTTGGTGGCTGTGAGTGACTTGTGAGTGAGTGACTGAGTGAAGGTGCTGCTTTGGATGATAGAAGTTGTGCCCATTTCATCATCATCTGTTGGTGGCTGTGAGTGAGTGAGTTAGTGAGTGAGTGAGTGAGTGAGTGAGTGAGTGAGTGAAGGTGCTGCTTTGGATGATAGAAGTTGTGCCCAATTCGTCATCATCTGTGGTGGCTGTGAGTGAGTGAGTGAGTGAGTGAGTGAGTGAGTGAAGGTGCTGCTTTGGATGATAGAAGTTGTGCCTATTTCCTCATCATCTGTTGGTGGCTGTGAGTGAGTGAGTGAGTGAGTGAGTGAGTGAGTGAGTGAAGGTGCTGCTTTGGATGATAGAAGTTGTGCCCATTTCCTCATCATCTGTTGGTGGCTGTGAGTGAGTGAGTGAGTGAGTGAGTGAGTGA
This sequence comes from Rhynochetos jubatus, assembly GCA_027574665.1. Classification (NCBI taxonomy): domain Eukaryota; kingdom Metazoa; phylum Chordata; class Aves; order Eurypygiformes; family Rhynochetidae; genus Rhynochetos; species Rhynochetos jubatus. Next base: position 12,390,388 of record CM050689.1, on the reverse strand, counting down.
AGGTGCTGCTTTGGATGATAGAAGTTGTGCCCATTTCATCATCTTCTGTTGGTGGCTGTGAGTGAGTGAGTGAGTGAGTGAGTGAGTGAAGGTGCTGCTTTGGATGATAGACGTTGTGCCCATTTCATCATCATCTGTTGGTGGCTGTGAGTGAGTGAGTGAGTGAGTGAGTGAAGGTGCTGCTTTGGATGATAGAAGTTGTGCCCATTTCATCATCATCTGTTGGTGGCTGTGAGTGAGTGGCTGAGTGAGTGAGTGAGTGAGTGAGTGAGTGAAGGTGCTGCTTTGGATGATAGAAGTTGTGCCCATTTCATCATCATCTGTTGGTGGCTGTGAGTGAGTGAGTGAGTGAGTGAGTGAGTGAGTGAGTGAGTGAAGGTGCTGCTTTGGATGATAGAAGTTGTGCCCATTTCCTCATCATCTGTTGGTGGCTGTGAGTGAGTGAGTGAGTGAGTGAGTGAGTGAAGGTGCTGCTTTGGATGATAGAAGTTGTGCCCATTTCATCATCATCTGTTGGTGGCTCTGAGTGAGTGAGTGTGTGAACGAGTGAGTGAGTGAGTGAGTGAAGGTGCTGCTTTGGATGATAGAAGTTCTGCCCATTTCATCATCATCTGTTGGTGGCTGTGAGTGACTTGTGAGTGAGTGAGTGAGTGAGTGAAGGTGCTGCTTTGGCTGCTAGAAGTTGTGCCCATTTCATCATCATCTGTTGGTGGCTGTGAGTGACTTGTGAGTGAGTGAGTGAGTGAGTGAAGGTCCTGCTTTGGATGATAGAAGTTGTGCCCATTTCATCATCATCTGTTGGTGGCTGAGTGACTTGTGAGTGAGTGACTGAGTGAAGGTGCTGCTTTGGATGATAGAAGTTGTGCCCATTTCATCATCATCTGTTGGTGGCTGTGAGTGAGTGAGTGAGTGAGTGAGTGAGTGAGTGAGTGAGTGAAGGTGCTGCTTTGGATGATAGAAGTTGTGCCCAATTCGTCATCATCTGTGGTGGCTGTGAGTGAGTGAGTGAGTGAGTGAGTGAGTGAGTTAGTGAAGGTGCTGCTTTGGCTCCTAGAAGTTGTGCCCATTTCATCATCATCTGTTGGTGGCTGTGAGTGACTTGTGAGTGAGTGAGTGAGTGAAGGTGCTGCTTTGGCTGCTAGAAGTTGTGCCCATTTCATCAGCATCTGTTGGTGGCTGTAACTTGTGAGTGAGTGAGTGAGTGAGTGAGTGAAGGTACTGCTTTGGATGACAGAAGTTGTGCCCAATTCATCATCATATGTTGGTGGCTGTGAGTGAGTGAGTGATTGAGTGAGTGAGTGAGTGAGTGAGTGAAGGTGCTGCTTTGGATGATAGAAGTTGTGCCCATTTCATCATCATCTCTTGGTGGCTGTGAGTGACTTGTGAGTGATTGAGTGAGTGATTGAGTGAGTGAAGGTGTTGCTTTGGATGATGGAAGTTGTGCCCATTTCATCATCATCTGTTGGTGGCTGTGAGTGAGTGAGTGAGGGAGTGAAGGTGCTGCTTTGGATGATAGAAGTTGTGCCCATTTCATCATCATCTGTTGGTGGCTGTGAGTGACTTGTGAGTGAGTGAGTGAGTGAGTGAGTGAAGGTGCTGCTTTGGATGATAGAACTTGTGCCCATTTCATCATCATCTGTTGGTGGCTGTGAGTGACTTGTGAGTGAGTGAGTGAGTGAGTGAGTGAAGGTGCTGCTTTGGATGATAGAAGTTGTGCCCATTTCATCATCATCTGTTGGTGGCTGTGAGTGAGTGAGTGAGTGAGTGAGTGAGTGAGTGAGTGAAGGTGCTGCTTTGGAAGATAGAAGTTGTGCCCATTTCATCATCTTCTGTTGGTGGCTGTGAGTGAGTGAGTGAGTGAGTGAGTGAGTGAGTGAGTGAGTGAAGGTGCTGTTTTGGATGATAGAAGTGCCCATTTCATCATCATCTGTTGGTGGCTGTGAGTGACTTGTGAGTGAGTGAGTGAGTGAGTGAAGGTGCTGCTTTGGATGATAGAAGTTGTGCCCATTTCATCATCATCTGTTGGTGGCTGTGAGTGAGTGAGTGGGTGAGTGAGTGAGTGAGTGAGTGAGTGAGTGAGTGAAGGTGCTGCTTTGGAAGATAGAAGTTGTGCCCATTTCATCATCTTCTGTTGGTGGCTGTGAGTGAGTGAGTGAGTGAGTGAGTGAGTGAAGGTGCTGCTTTGGATGATAGAAGTTGTGCCCATTTCATCATCATCTGTTGGTGGCTGTGAGTGAGTGAGTGAGTGAGTGAGTGAGTGAGTGAAGGTGCTGCTTTGAATGATAGAAGTTGTGCCCATTTCATCATCATCTGTTGGTGGCTGTGAGTGAGTGGGTGAGTGAGTGAGTGAGTGAGTGAGTGAGTGAAGGTGCTGCTTTGGATGATAGAAGTTGTGCCCATTTCATCATCTTCTGTTGGTGGCTGTGAGTGAGTGAGTGAGTGAGTGAGTGAGTGAAGGTGCTGCTTTGGATGATGGAAGTTGTGCCCATTTCATCATCATCTGTTGGTGGCTGTGAGTGAGTGAGTGAGTGAGTGAGTGAAGGTGCTGCTTTGGATGATAGAAGTTGTGCCCATTTCATCATCATCTGTTGGTGGCTGTGAGTGAGTGAGTGAGTGAGTGAGTGAGTGAGTGAGTGAGTGAGTGAAGGTGCTGCTTTGGATGATAGAAGTTGTGCCCATTTCATCATCATCTGTTGGTGGCTGTGAGTGAGTGAGTGAGAGAGTGAGTGAGTGAGTGAGTGAAGGTGCTGCTTTGGATGATAGAAGTTGTGCCCATTTCCTCATCATCTGTTGGTGGCTGTGAGTGAGTGAGTGAGTGAGTGAGTGAGTGAAGGTGCTGCTTTGGATGATAGAAGTTGTGCCCATTTCATCATCATCTGTTGGTGGCTCTGAGTGAGTGAGTGAACGAGTGAGTGAGTGAGTGAGTGAAGGTGCTGCTTTGGATGATAGAAGTTCTGCCCATTTCATCATCATCTGTTGGTGGCTCTGAGAGAGTGAGTGAGTGAACGAGTGAGTGAGTGAGTGAGTGAAGGTGCTGCTTTGGATGATAGAAGTTCTGCCCATTTCATCATCATCTGTTGGTGGCTGTGAGTGACTTGTGAGTGAGTGAGTGAGTGAGTGAGTGAGTGAAGGTCCTGCTTTGGATGATAGAAGTTCTGCCCATTTCATCATCTTCTGTTGGTGGCTGTGAGTGACTTGTGAGTGAGTGAGTGAGTGAGTGAAGGTCCTGCTTTGGATGATAGAAGTTGTGCCCATTTCATCATCATCTCTTGGTGGCTGTGAGTGACTTGTGAGTGAGTGACTGAGTGAAGGTGCTGCTTTGGATGATAGAAGTTGTGCCCATTTCATCATCATCTGTTGGTGGCTGTGAGTGAGTGAGTTAGTGAGTGAGTGAGTGAGTGAGTGAGTGAGTGAGTGAGTGAAGGTGCTGCTTTGGATGATAGAAGTTGTGCCCAATTCGTCATCATCTGTGGTGGCTGTGAGTGAGTGAGTGAGTGAGTGAGTGAGTGAGTGAGTGAGTTAGTGAAGGTGCTGCTTTGGATGATAGAAGTTGTGCCCATTTCCTCATCATCTGTTGGTGGCTGTGAGTGAGTGAGTGAGTGAGTGAGTGAGTGAGTGAGTGAGTGAGTGAAGGTGCTGCTTTGGATGATAGAAGTTGTGCCCATTTCATCATCATCTGTTGGTGGCTGTGAGTGAGTGAGTGAGTGAGTGAAGGTGCTGCTTTGGATGATAGAAGTTGTGCCCATTTCATCATCATCTGTTGGTGGCTGTGAGTGAGTGAATGGGTGAGTGAGTGAGTGAGTGAGTGAGTGAAGGTGCTGCTTTGGAAGATAGAAGTTGTGCCCATTTCATCATCTTCTGTTGGTGGCTGTGAGTGAGTGAGTGAGTGAGTGAGTGAGTGAGTGAAGGTGCTGCTTTGGATGATAGACGTTGTGCCCATTTCATCATCATCTGTTGGTGGCTGTGAGTGAGTGAGTGAGTGAGTGAGTGAGTGAAGGTGCTGCTTTGGATGATAGAAGTTGTGCCCATTTCATCATCATCTGTTGGTGGCTGTGAGTGAGTGGCTGAGTGAGTGAGTGAGTGAGTGAGTGAGTGAGTGAAGGTGCTGCTTTGGATGATAGAAGTTGTGCCCATTTCATCATCATCTGTTGGTGGCTGTGAGTGAGTGAGTGAGTGAGTGAGTGAGTGAGTGAGTGAAGGTGCTGCTTTGGATGATAGAAGTTGTGCCCATTTCCTCATCATCTGTTGGTGGCTGTGAGTGAGTGAGTGAGTGAGTGAGTGAGTGAAGGTGCTGCTTTGGATGATAGAAGTTCTGCCCATTTCATCATCATCTGTTGGTGGCTGTGAGTGACTTGTGAGTGAGTGAGTGAGTGAGTGAAGGTGCTGCTTTGGCTGCTAGAAGTTGTGCCCATTTCATCATCATCTGTTGGTGGCTGTGAGTGACTTGTGAGTGAGTGAGTGAGTGAGTGAAGGTCCTGCTTTGGATGATAGAAGTTGTGCCCATTTCATCATCATCTGTTGGTGGCTGTGAGTGACTTGTGAGTGAGTGACTGAGTGAAGGTGCTGCTTTGGATGATAGAAGTTGTGCCCATTTCATCATCATCTGTTGGTGGCTGTGAGTGAGTGAGTGAGTGAGTGAGTGAGTGAGTGAAGGTGCTGCTTTGGATGATAGAAGTTGTGCCCAATTCGTCATCATCTGTGGTGGCTGTGAGTGAGTGAGTGAGTGAGTGAGTTAGTGAAGGTGCTGCTTTCCATGATAGAAGTTGTGCCCATTTCATCATCATCTGTTGGTGGCTGTGAGTGAGTGAGTGAGTGAGTGAGTGAGTGAAGGTGCTCCTTTGGCTGCTACAAGTTGTGCCCATTTCATCAGCATCTGTTGGTGGCTGTAACTTGTGAGTGAGTGAGTGAGTGAGTGAGTGAGTGAGTGAGTGAAGGTACTGCTTTGGATGACAGAAGTTGTGCCCAATTCATCATCATATGTTGGTGGCTGTGAGTGAGTGAGTGAGTGAGTGAGTGAGTGAGTGAGTGAAGGTGCTGCTTTGGATGATAGATGTTGTGCCCATTTCATCATCATCTCTTGGTGGCTGTGAGTGACTTGTGAGTGATTGAGTGAGTGATTGAGTGAGTGAAGGTGTTGCTTTGGATGATGGAAGTTGTGCCCATTTCATCATCATCTGTTGGTGGCTGTGAGTGAGTGAGTGAGGGAGTGAAGGTGCTGCTTTGGATGATAGAAGTTGTGCCCATTTCATCATCATCTGTTGGTGGCTGTGAGTGAGTGAGTGAGTGGGTGAGTGAGTGAGTGAGTGAGTGAAGGTGCTGCTTTGGATGATAGAAGTTGTGCCCATTTCATCATCATCTGTTGGTGGCTCTGAGTGAGTGAGTGAACGAGTGAGTGAGTGAGTGAGTGAAGGTGCTGCTTTGGATGATGGAAGTTGTGCCCATTTCATCATCATCTGTTGGTGGCTGTGAGTGAGTGAGTGAGTGAGTGAAGGTGCTGCTTTGGATGATAGAAGTTGTGCCCATTTCATCATCATCTGTTGGTGGCTGTGAGTGAGTGGGTGAGTGAGTGAGTGAGTGAGTGAGTGAGTGAGTGAGTGAGTGAAGGTGCTGCTTTGGAAGATAGAAGTTGTGCCCATTTCATCATCTTCTGTTGGTGACTGTGAGTGAGTGAGTGAGTGAGTGAGTGAGTGAGTGAGTGAAGGTGCTGCTTTGGATGATAGAAGTTGTGCCCATTTCATCATCATCTGTTGGTGGCTGTGAGTGAGTGAGTGAGTGAGTGAGTGAGTGAAGGTGCTGCTTTGGATGATAGAAGTTGTGCCCATTTCATCATCTGTTGGTGGCTGTGAGTGAGTGGGTGAGTGAGTGAGTGAGTGAGTGAAGGTGCTGCTTTGGATGACAGAAGTTGTGCCCATTTCATCATCATCTGTTGGTGGCTGTGAGTGAGTGAGTGAGTGAGTGAGTGAGTGAAGGTGCTGCTTTGGATGATAGAAGTTGTGCCCATTTCCTCATCATCTGTTGGTGGCTGTGAGTGAGTGAGTGAGTGAGTGAGTGAGTGAGTGAGTGAGTGAAGGTGCTGCTTTGGATGATAGAAGTTGTGCCCATTTCCTCATCATCTGTTGGTGGCTCTGAGTGAGTGAGTGAGTGAGTGAGTGAGTGAGTGAGTGAAGGTGCTGCTTTGGATGATAGAAGTTGTGCCCATTTCATCATCATCTGTTGGTGGCTCTGAGTGAGTGAGTGAACGAGTGAGTGAGTGAGTGAGTGAAGGTGCTGCTTTGGATGATAGAAGTTCTGCCCATTTCATCATCTTCTGTTGGTGGCTGTGAGTGACTTGTGAGTGAGTGAGTGAGTGAGTGAAGGTCCTGCTTTGGATGATAGAAGTTGTGCCCATTTCATCATCATCTGTTGGTGGCTGTGAGTGACTTGTGAGTGAGTGACTGAGTGAAGGTGCTGCTTTGGATGATAGAAGTTGTGCCCATTTCATCATCATCTGTTGGTGGCTGTGAGTGAGTGAGTGAGTGAGTGAGTGAGTGAGTGAGTGAGTGAAGGTGCTGCTTTGGATGATAGAAGTTGTGCCCAATTCGTCATCATCTGTGGTGGCTGTGAGTGAGTGAGTGAGTGAGTGAGTGAGTTAGTGAAGGTGCTGCTTTGGCTGCTAGAAGTTGTGCCCATTTCATCATCATCTGTTGGTGGCTGTGAGTGACTTGTGAGTGAGTGAGTGAGTGAAGGTGCTGCTTTGGCTGCTACAAGTTGTGCCCATTTCATCAGCATCTGTTGGTGGCTGTAACTTGTGAGTGAGTGAGTGAGTGAGTGAGTGAGTGAAGGTACTGCTTTGGATGACAGAAGTTGTGCCCAATTCATCATCATATGTTGGTGGCTGTGAGTGAGTGAGTGATTGAGTGAGTGAGTGAGTGAGTGAAGGTGCTGCTTTGGATGATAGAAGTTGTGCCCAATTCATCATCATCTCTTGGTGGCTGTGAGTGACTTGTGAGTGATTGAGTGAGTGATTGAGTGAGTGAAGGTGTTGCTTTGGATGATGGAAGTTGTGCCCATTTCATCATCATCTGTTGGTGGCTGTGAGTGAGTGAGTGAGGGAGTGAGTGAGGGAGTGAGTGAAGGTGCTGCTTTGGATGATAGAAGTTGTGCCCATTTCATCATCATCTGTTGGTGGCTGTGAGTGAGTGAGGGAGGGAGTGAGTGAGGGAGTGAGTGAAGGTGCTGCTTTGGATGATAGAAGTTGTGCCCATTTCATCATCATCTGTTGGTGCCTGTGAGTGAGTGAGTGAGTGAGTGAAGGTGCTGCTTTGGATGATAGAAGTTGTGCCCATTTCATCATCATCTGTTGGTGGCTGTGAGTGAGTGAGTGAGTGAGTGAGTGAGTGAGTGAGTGAAGGTGCTGCTTTGGCTGCTAGAAGTTGTGCCCATTTCATCATCATCTGTTGGGGGCTGTGAGTGAGTGAGTGAGTGAGTGAGTGAGTGAGTGAGTGAAGGTGCTGCTTTGGATGATATAAGTGCCCATTTCATCATCTTCTGTTGGTGGCTGTGAGTGAGTGAGTCAGTGAGTGAGTGAGTGAGTGAGTGAAGGTGTTGCCTTGGATGATAGAAGTTGTGCCCATTTCATCATCATCTGTTGGTGGCTGTGAGTGAGTGAGTGAGTGAGTGAGTGAGTGAGTGAGTGAAGGTGCTGCTTTGGATGATAGAAGTTGTGCCCATTTCATCATCATCTGTTGGTGGCTGTGAGTGAGTGAGTGAGTGAGTGAGTGAGTGAGTGAGTGAGTGAAGGTGCTGCTTTGGATGATAGAAGTTGTGCCCATTTCATCATCATCTGTTGGTGGCTGTGAGTGAGTGAGTGAGTGAGTGAGTGAAGGTGCTGCTTTGGATGATAGAAGTTGTGCCCATTTCATCATCATCTGTTGGTGGCTGTGAGTGAGTGAGTGAGTGAGTGAGTGAGTGAGTGAAGGTGCTGCTGTGGATGATAGAAGTTGTGCCCATTTCATCATCATCTGTTGGTGGCTGTGAGTGAGTGAGTGAGTGAGTGAGTGAGTGAGTGAGTGAAGGTGCTGCTTTGGATGATAGAAGTTGTGCCCATTTCATCATCATCTGTTGGTGGCTGTGAGTGAGTGAGTGAGTGAGTGAACGTGCTGCTTTGGATGATAGAAGTTGTGCCCATTTCATCATCATGTGTTGGTGGCTGTGAGTTACTTGTGAGTGAGTGAGTGAGTGAGTGAAGGTGCTGCTTTGGCTGCTAGAAGTTGTGCCCATTTCATCATCATCTGTTGGTGGCTGTGGTGAGTGAGTGAGTGAGTGAGTGAGTGAGTGAGTGAAGGTACTGCTTTGGATGACAGAAGTTGTGCCCAATTCATCATCATCTGTTGGTGGCTGTGAGTGACTTGTGAGTGATTGAGTGAGTGATTTAGTGCGTGAAGGTGCTGCTTTGGGTGATGGAAGTTGTGCCCATTTCATCATCATGTGTTGGTGGCTGTGAGTGAGTGAGTGAGTGAGTGAGTGAGTGAAGGTGCTGCTTTGGATGACAGAAGTTGTGCCCATTTCATCATCATCTGTTGGTGGCTCTGAGTGAGTGAGTGAGTGAGTGAGTGAGTGAGTGAGTGAGTGAAGGTGCTGCTTTGGATGATAGAAGTTGTGCCCATTTCATCATCATCTGTTGGTGGCTGTGAGTGATTGAGTGAGTGAGTTAGTGAAGGTGCTGCTTTGGATGATAGAAGTTGTGCCCATTTCATCATCATCTGTTGGTGGCTGTGAGTGAGTGAGTGAGAGAGTGAGTGAGTGAGTGAAGGTGCTGCTTTGGATGATGGAAGTTGTGCCCATTTCATCATCATCTGTTGGTGGCTGTGAGTGAGTGAGTGAGTGAGTGAGTGAGTGAGTGAGTGAGTGAGTGAAGGTGCTGCTTTGGCTGCTAGAAGTTGTGCCCATTTCATCATCATCTGTTGGTGGCTGTGAGTGACTTGTGAGTGAGTGAGTGAGTGAGTGAGTGAGTGAGTGAGTGAAGGTGCTGCTTTGGATGATAGAAGTTGTGCCCATTTCATCATCATCTGTTGGTGGCTGTGACTGACTTGTGAGTGAGTGAGTGAAGGTGCTGCTTTGGATGATAGAAGTTGTGACCATTTCATCATCATCTGTTGGTGGCTGTCAGTGACTTTTGATTGAGTGAGTGAGTGAGTGAAGG
>CM050689.1:12343707-12376207 GCA_027574665.1 Rhynochetos jubatus | reverse complement strand
TTGGATGATAGAAGTTGTGCCCATTTCATCATCATCTGTTGGTGGCTGTGAGTGACTTGTGAGTGAGTGAGTGAAGGTGCTGCTTTGGATGATAGAAGTTGTGACCATTTCATCATCATCTGTTGGTGGCTGTCAGTGACTTTTGATTGAGTGAGTGAGTGAGTGAAGGTGCTGCTTTGGATGATAGAAGTTGTGACCATTTCATCATCATCTGTTGGTGGCTGTGAGTGAGTGAGTGAGTGAGTGAGTGAGTGAGTGAGTGAATGAGTGAGTGAAGGTGCTACTTTGGATGATAGAAGTTGTGACCATTTCATCATCATCTGTTGGTGGCTGTGAGTGAGTGAGTGAGTGAGTGAGTGAGTGAGTGAGTGAATGAGTGAGTGAGTGAGTGAATGAGTGAGTGAAGGTGCTGCTTTGGATGATAGAAGTTGTGCCCATTTCATCATCATCTGTTGGTGGCTGTGAGTGAGTGAGTGAGTGAGTGAGTGAAGGTGCTGCTTTGGATGACAGAAGTTGTGCCCATTTTGCCATCATCTGTTGGTGGCTGTGAGTGAGTGAGTGAGTGAGTGAGTGAAGGTACTGCTTTGGATGACAGAAGTTGTGCCCATTTCATCATCATCTGTTGGTGGCTGTGAGTGAGTGAGTGAGTGAGTGAGTGAAGGTGCTGCTTTGGATGATAGAAGTTGTGCCCAATTCATCGTCATTTGTTGGTGGTTGTGAGTGACGAGTGCGTGATTGAGTGAGTGATTGAGTGAGTGAAGGTGCTGCTTTGGATGATACAAGCTGTGCCCATTTCATCATCATCTGTTGGTGCCTGTGAGTGAGTGAGTGAGGGAGTGAGTGAGTGAAGGTGCTGCTTTAGATGATAGAAGTTGTGAGCATTTCATCATCATCTGTTGGTGGCTGTGAGTGAGTGAGTGAGTGAGTGAGTGAGTGAGTGAAGGTGCTGCTTTGGATGATAGTTGTGCCCATTTCATCATCATCTGTTGGTGGCTGTGAGTGACTTGTGAGTGAGTGAGTGAGTGAGTGAGTGAGTGAAGGTGCTGCTTTGGATGATAGAAGTTGTGCCCATTTCATCATCATCTGTTGGTGGCTGTGAGTGAGTGAGTTAGTGAGTGAGTGAGTGAAGGTGCTGCTTTGGATGATAGAAGTGCCCAATTCGTCATCATCTGTTGGTGGCTGTGAGTGAGTGAGTGAGTGAGTGAGTGAGTGAAGGTGCTGCTTTGGATGATAGAAGTTGTGCCCATTTCATCATCATCTGTTGGTGGCTGTGAGTGAGTGAGTGAGTGAACGAGTGAGTGAGTGAGTGAGTGAAGGTGCTGCTTTGGATGATAGAAGTTGTGCCCATTTCATCATCATCTGTTGGTGGCTCTGAGTGAGTGAGTGAGTGAGTGAGTGAGTGAGTGAGTGAAGGTGCTGCTTTGGATGACAGAAGTTGTGCCCATTTCATCATCATCTGTTGGTGGCTGTGAGTGAGTGAGTGAGTGAGTGAGTGAGTGAGTGAAGGTGCTGCTTTGGATGATAGAAGTGCCCATTTCATCATCTTCTGTTGGTGGCTGTGAGTGAGTGAGTGAGTGAATGAGTGAGTGAAGGTGCTGCTTTGGATGATAGAAGTTGTGCCCATTTCATCATAATCTGTTGGTGGCTGTGAGTGACTTGTGAGTGAGTGAGTGAGTGAGTGAGTGAGTGAAGGTACTGCTTTGGTTGACAGAAGTTGTGCCCATTTCATCATCATCTGTTGGTGGCTGTGAGTGAGTGAGTGAGTGAGTGAGTGAGTGAAGGTACTGCTTTGGATGACAGAAGTTGTGCCCATTTCATCATCATCTGTTGGTGGCTGTGAGTGACTTGTGAGTGAGTGAGTGAGTGAAGGTGCTGCTTTGGATGATAGAACTTGTGCCCATTTCATCATCATCTGTTGGTGGCTGTGAGCGACTTGTGAGTGAGTGAGTGAGTGAGTGAGTGAGTGAAGGTGCTGCTTTGGATGATAGAAGTTGTGCCCATTTCATCATCATCTGTTGGGGGCTGTGAGTGAGTGAGTGAGTGAGTGAGTGAGTGAGTGAAGGTGCTGCTTTGGAAGATAGAAGTTGTGCCCATTTCATCATCTTCTGTTGGTGGCTGTGAGTGAGTGAGTGAGTGAGTGAGTGAGTGAGTGAGTGAGTGAAGGTGCTGTTTTGGATGATAGAAGTGCCCATTTCATCATCATCTGTTGGTGGCTGTGAGTGACTTGTGAGTGAGTGAGTGAGTGAGTGAAGGTGCTGCTTTGGATGATAGAAGTTGTGCCCATTTCATCATCTTCTGTTGGTGGCTGTGAGTGAGTGAGTGAGTGAGTGAAGGTGCTGCTTTGGATGATAGAAGTTGTGCCCATTTCATCATCATCTGTTGGTGGCTGTGAGTGAGTGAGTGAGTGAGTGAGTGAGTGAGTGAAGGTGCTGCTTTGGATGATAGAAGTTGTGCCCATTTCATCATCATCTGTTGGTGGCTGTGAGTGAGTGAGTGAGTGAGTGAGTGAGTGAGTGAAGGTGCTGCTTTGGATGATAGAAGTGCCCATTTCATCATCTTCTGTTGGTGGCTGTGAGTGAGTGAGTGAGTGAATGAGTGAGTGAAGGTGCTGCTTTGGATGATAGAAGTTGTGCCCATTTCATCATCTTCTGTTGGTGGCTGTGAGTGACTTGTGAGTGAGTGAGTGAGTGAGTGAGTGAAGGTGCTGCTTTGGATGATAGAAGTTGTGCCCATTTCAACATCATCTGTTGGTGGCTGTGAGTGAGTGAGTGAGTGAGTGAGTGAGTGAAGGTGCTGCTTTGGATGATAGAAGTTGTGCCCATTTCATCATCATCTGTTGGTGGCTGTGAGTGAGTGAGTGAGTGAGTGAGTGAGTGAAGGTGCTGCTTTGGATGATAGAAGTTGTGCCTATTTCATCATAATCTGTTGGTGGCTGTGACTGAGTGAGTGAGTGAGTGAGTGAAGGTACTGCTTTGGTTGACAGAAGTTGTGCCCATTTCATCATCATCTGTTGGTGGCTGTGAGTGAGTGAGTGAGTGAGTGAGTGAAGGTACTGCTTTGGTTGACAGAAGTTGTGCCCATTTCATCATCATCTGTTGGTGGCTGTGAGTGAGTGAGTGAGTGAGTGAGTGAAGGTACTGCTTTGGATGACAGAAGTTGTGCCCATTTCATCATCATCTGTTGGTGGCTGTGAGTGACTTGTGAGTGAGTGAGTGAGTGAAGGTGCTGCTTTGGATGATAGAACTTGTGCCCATTTCATCATCATCTGTTGGTGGCTGTGAGTGACTTGTGAGTGAGTGAGTGAGTGAGTGAGTGAGTGAAGGTGCTGCTTTGGCTGCTAGAAGTTGTGCCCATTTCATCATCATCTGTTGGTGCCTGTGAGGGAGTGAGTGAGTGAGTGAGTGAGTGAGTGAGTGAGTGAGTTAGTGAGTGAGTGAAGGTGCTGCTTTGGAAGATAGAAGTTGTGCCCATTTCATCATCTTCTGTTGGTGGCTGTGAGTGAGTGAGTGAGTGAGTGAGTGAGTGAGTGAGTGAAGGTGCTGTTTTGGATGATAGAAGTGCCCATTTCATCATCATCTGTTGGTGGCTGTGAGTGACTTGTGAGTGAGTGAGTGAGTGAAGGTGCTGCTTTGGATGATAGAAGTTGTGCCCATTTCATCATCATCTGTTGGTGGCCGTGAGTGAGTGAGTGCGTGAGTGAGTGAGTGAGTGAGTGAGTGAAGGTGCTGCTTTGGAAGATAGAAGTTGTGCCCATTTCATCATCTTCTGTTGGTGGCTGTGAGTGAGTGAGTGAGTGAGTGAGTTAGTGAAGGTGCTGCTTTGGATGATAGAAGTTGTGCCCATTTCCTCATCATCTGTTGGTGGCTGTGAGTGAGTGAGTGAGTGAGTGAGTGAGTGAGTGAGTGAGTGAGTGAGGGTGCTGCTTTGGATGATAGAAGTTGTGCCCATTTCATCATCATCTGTTGGTGGCTGTGAGTGAGTGAGTGAGTGAGTGAAGGTGCTGCTTTGGATGATAGAAGTTGTGCCCATTTCATCATCATCTGTTGGTGGCTGTGAGTGAGTGAGTGAGTGAGTGAGTGAGTGAAGGTGCTGCTTTGGAAGATAGAAGTTGTGCCCATTTCATCATCTTCTGTTGGTGGCTGTGAGTGAGTGAGTGAGTGAGTGAGTGAGTGAGTGAGTGAGTGAAGGTGCTGCTTTGGATGATAGACGTTGTGCCCATTTCATCATCATCTGTTGGTGGCTGTGAGTGAGTGAGTGAGTGAGTGAGTGAGTGAAGGTGCTGCTTTGGATGATAGAAGTTGTGCCCATTTCATCATCATCTGTTGGTGGCTGTGAGTGAGTGGCTGAGTGAGTGGCTGAGTGAGTGAAGGTGCTGCTTTGGATGATAGAAGTTGTGCCCATTTCATCATCATCTGTTGGTGGCTGTGAGTGAGTGAGTGAGGGAGTGAGTGAGTGAAGGTGCTGCTTTGGATGATAGAAGTTGTGCCCATTTCCTCATCATCTGTTGGTGACTGTGAGTGAGTGAGTGAGTGAGTGAGTGAGTGAGTGAGTGAAGGTGCTGCTTTGGATGATAGAAGATGTGCCCATTTCATCATCATCTGTTGGTGGCTCTGAGTGAGTGAGTGTGTGAACGAGTGAGTGAGTGAGTGAGTGAAGGTGCTGCTTTGGATGATAGAAGTGCCCATTTCATCATCTTCTGTTGGTGGCTGTGAATGAGTGAGTGAGTGAGTGAGTGAGTGAAGGTGCTGCTTTGGATGATAGAAGTTGTGCCCATTTCATCATCATCTGTTGGTGGCTGTGAGTGACTTGTGAGTGAGTGAGTGAGTGAGTGAGTGAGTGAGTGAGTGAGTGAAGGTGCTGCTTTGGATGATAGAAGTTGTGCCCATTTCATCATCTGTTGGTGGCTGTGAGTGACTTGTGAGTGAGTGAGTGAGTGAGTGAGTGATTGAAGGTGCTGCTTTGGCTGCTAGAAGTTGTGCCCATTTCATCATCATCTGTTGGGGGCTGTGAGTGAGTGAGTGAGTGAGTGAGTGAGTGAGTGAGTGAAGGTGCTGTTTTGGATGAGAGAAGTGCCCATTTCATCATCTTCTGTTGGGGGCTGTGAGTGACTTGTGAGTGAGTGAGTGAGTGAAGGTGCTGCTTTGGATGATAGAAGTTGTGCCCATTTCATCATCATCTGTTGGTGGCTGTGAATGAGTGAGTGAGTGAGTGAGTGAGTGAGTGAAGGTGCTGCTTTGGATGAGAGAAATTGTGCCCATTTCATCATCATCTGTTGGTGGCTGTGAGTGAGTGAGTGAGTGAGTGAGTGAGTGAGTGAGTGAGTGAAGGTGCTGCTTTGGATGATAGAAGTTGTGCCCATTTCATCATCATCTGTTGGTGGCTGTGAGTGAGTGAGTGAGTGAGTGAAGGTGCTGCTTTGGATGATAGAAGTTGTGCCCATTTCATCATCATCTGTTGGTGGCTGTGAGTGAGTGGGTGAGTGAGTGAGTGAGTGAGTGAAGGTGCTGCTTTGGAAGATAGAAGTTGTGCCCATTTCATCATCATCTGTTGGTGGCTGTGAGTGAGTGGGTGAGTGAGTGAGTGAGTGAGTGAGTGAAGGTGCTGCTTTGGAAGATAGAAGTTGTGCCCATTTCATCATCATCTGTTGGTGGCTGTGAGTGAGTGAGTGAGTGAGTGAGTGAGTGAGTGAGTGAAGGTGCTGCTTTGAATGAGAGAAGTTGTGCCCATTTCCTCATCATCTGTTGGTGGCTGTGAGTGAGTGAGTGAGTGAACGAGTGAGTGAGTGAGTGAGTGAAGGTGCTGCTTTGGAAGATAGAAGTTGTGCCCATTTCATCATCATCTGTTGGTGGCTCTGAGTGAGTGAGTGAGTGAACGAGTGAGTGAGTGAGTGAGTGAAGGTGCTGCTTTGGATGATAGAAGTTGTGCCCATTTCATCATCATCTGTTGGTGGCTGTGAGTGAGTGAGTTAGTGAGTGAGTGAGTGAGTGAGTTAGTGAAGGTGCTGCTTTGGCTGCTAGAAGTTGTGCCCATTTCATCATCATCTGTTGGTGGCTGTGAGTGACTTGTGAGTGAGTGAGTGAGTGAGTGAAGGTGCTGCTTTGGATGATAGAAGTTGTGCCCATTTCATCATCATCTGTTGGTGGCTGTGAGTGAGTGAGTGAGTGAGTGAGTGAGTGATTGAAGGTGCTGCTTTGGCTGCTAGAAGTTGTGCCCATTTCATCATCATCTGTTGGTGGCTGTGAGTGAGTGAGTGAGTGAGTGAGTGAGTGAAGGTGCTGCTTTGGATGATAGAAGTGCCCATTTCATCATCTTCTGTTGGTGGCTGTGTGAGTGAGTGAGTGAGTGAGTGAGTGAGTGAGTGAGAGAGTGAGTGAAGGTGTTGCCTTGGATGATAGAAGTTGTGCCTATTTCATCATAATCTGTTGGTGGCTGTGAGTGACTTGTGAGTGAGTGAGTGAGTGAGTGAAGGTACTGCTTTGGTTGACAGAAGTTGTGCCCATTTCATCATCATCTGTTGGTGGCTGTGAGTGAGTGAGTGAGTGAGTGAAGGTACTGCTTTGGATGACAGAAGTTGTGCCCATTTCATCATCATCTGTTGGTGGCTGTGAGTGACTTGTGAGTGAGTGAGTGAGTGAAGGTGCTGGTTTGGATGATAGAACTTGTGCCCATTTCATCATCATCTGTTGGTGGCTGTGAGTGACTTGTGAGTGAGTGAGTGAGTGAGTGAGTGAAGGTGCTGCTTTGGCTGCTAGTTGTGCCCA
The DNA here is from genome assembly GCA_027574665.1 of Rhynochetos jubatus. Taxonomy (NCBI): domain Eukaryota; kingdom Metazoa; phylum Chordata; class Aves; order Eurypygiformes; family Rhynochetidae; genus Rhynochetos; species Rhynochetos jubatus. Next base: position 12,369,446 of record CM050689.1, on the reverse strand, counting down.
TTTCATCATCATCTGTTGGTGGCTGTGAGTGAGTGAGTGAGTGAGTGAGCGAGTGAGTGAGTGAGTGATTGAAGGTGCTGCTTTGGCTGCTAGAAGTTGTGCCCATTTCATCATCATCTGTTGGGGGCTGTGAGTGAGTGAGTGAGTGAGTGAGTGAGTGAGTGAGTGAGTGAGTGAGTGAAGGTGCTGCTTTGTAAGATAGAAGTTGTGCCCATTTCATCATCTTCTGTTGGTGGCTGTGAGTGAGTGAGTGAGTGAGTGAGTGAGTGAGTGAGTGAAGGTGCTGTTTTGGATGATAGAAGTGCCCATTTCATCATCATCTGTTGGTGGCTGTGAGTGACTTGTGAGTGAGTGAGTGAGTGAGTGAAGGTGCTGCTTTGGATGATAGAAGTTGTGCCCATTTCATCATCATCTGTTGGTGGCTGTGAGTGAGTGAGTGGGTGAGTGAGTGAGTGAGTGAGTGAGTGAAGGTGCTGCTTTGGAAGATAGAAGTTGTGCCCATTTCATCATCTTCTGTTGGTGGCTGTGAGTGAGTGAGTGAGTGAGTGAGTGAGTGAGTGAGTGAGTGAAGGTGCTGCTTTGGATGATAGAAGTTGTGCCCATTTCATCATCATCTGTTGGTGGCTGTGAGTGAGTGAGTGAGTGAGTGAGTGAGTGAGTGAGTGAGTGAAGGTGCTGCTTTGGATGATAGAAGTTGTGCCCATTTCATCATCATCTGTTGGTGGCTGTGAGTGAGTGAGTGAGTGAGTGAGTGAGTGAGTGAGTGAGTGAAGGTGCTGCTTTGGATGATAGAAGTGCCCATTTCATCATCTTCTGTTGGTGGCTGTGAGTGAGTGAGTGAATGAGTGAGTGAAGGTGCTGCTTTGGATGATAGAAGTTGTGCCCATTTCATCATCATCTGTTGGTGGCTGTGAGTGACTTGTGAGTGAGTGAGTGAGTGAGTGAAGGTGCTGCTTTGGATGATAGAAGTTGTGCCCATTTCATCATCATCTGTTGGTGGCTGTGAGTGAGTGAGTGAGTGAGTGAGTGAGTGAGTGAGTGAGTGAGTGAGGTGCTGCTTTGGATGATAGAAGTGCCCATTTCATCATCTTCTGTTGGTGGCTGTGAGTGAGTGAGTGAATGAGTGAGTGAAGGTGCTGCTTTGGATGATAGAAGTTGTGCCCATTTCATCATCATCTGTTGGTGGCTGTGAGTGACTTGTGAGTGAGTGAGTGAGTGAGTGAAGGTGCTGCTTTGGATGATAGAAGTTGTGCCCATTTCATCATCATCTGTTGGTGGCTGTGAGTGAGTGAGTGAGTGAGTGAGTGAGTGAGTGAAGGTGCTGCTTTGGATGATAGAAGTTGTGCCCATTTCATCATCATCTGTTGGTGGCTGTGAGTGAGTGAGTGAGTGAGTGAGTGAAGGTGCTGCTTTGGATGATAGAAGTTGTGCCTATTTCATCATAATCTGTTGGTGGCTGTGACTGAGTGAGTGAGTGAGTGAGTGAGTGAAGGTACTGCTTTGGTTGACAGTTGTGCCCATTTCATCATCATCTGTTGGTGGCTGTGAGTGAGTGAGTGAGTGAGTGAGTGAGTGAAGGTACTGCTTTGGATGACAGAAGTTGTGCCCATTTCATCATCATCTGTTGGTGGCTGTGAGTGACTTGTGAGTGAGTGAGTGAGTGAAGGTGCTGCTTTGGATGATAGAACTTGTGCCCATTTCATCATCATCTGTTGGTGGCTGTGACTTGTGAGTGAGTGAGTGAGTGAGTGAAGGTGCTGCTTTGGATGATAGAACTTGTGCCCATTTCATCATCATCTGTTGGTGGCTGTGAGTGAGTGAGTGAGTGAGTGAGTGAGTGAGTGAAGGTGCTGCTTTGGAAGATAGAAGTTGTGCCCATTTCATCATCTTCTGTTGGTGGCTGTGAGTGAGTGAGTGAGTGAGTGAGTGAGTGAGTGAGTGAAGGTGCTGTTTTGGATGATAGAAGTGCCCATTTCATCATCATCTGTTGGTGGCTGTGAGTGACTTGTGAGTGAGTGAGTGAGTGAAGGTGCTGCTTTGGATGATAGAAGTTGTGCCCATTTCATCATCATCTGTTGGTGGCTGTGAGTGAGTGAGTGGGTGAGTGAGTGAGTGAGTGAGTGAGTGAGTGAGTGAAGGTGCTGCTTTGGAAGATAGAAGTTGTGCCCATTTCATCATCTTCTGTTGGTGGCTGTGAGTGAGTGAGTGAGTGAGTGAGTGAGTGAGTGAGTGAGTGAGTGAAGGTGCTGCTTTGGATGATAGAAGTTGTGCCCATTTCATCACCATCTGTTGGTGGCTGTGAGTGAGTGAGTGAGTGAGTGAGTGAGTGAGTGAGTGAGTGAAGGTGCTGCTTTGGATGATAGAAGTTGTGCCCATTTCATCATCATCTGTTGGTGGCTGTGAGTGAGTGGGTGAGTGAGTGAGTGAGTGAGTGAGTGAGTGAAGGTGCTGCTTTGAATGATAGAAGTTGTGCCCATTTCATCATCATCTGTTGGTGGCTGTGAGTGAGTGAGTTAGTGAGTGAGTGAGTGAGTGAGTTAGTGAAGGTGCTGCTTTGGCTGCTAGAAGTTGTGCCCATTTCATCATCATCTGTTGGTGGCTGTGAGTGACTTGTGAGTGAGTGAGTGAGTGAAGGTGCTGCTTTGGATGATAGAAGTTGTGCCCATTTCATCATCATCTGTTGGTGGCTGTGAGTGAGTGAGTGAGTGAGTGAGTGAGTGAGTGAGTGATTGAAGGTGCTGCTTTGGCTGCTAGAAGTTGTGCCCATTTCATCATCATCTGTTGGTGGCTGTGAGTGAGTGAGTGAGTGAGTGAGTGAGTGAGTGAAGGTGCTGCTTTGGATGATAGAAGTGCCCATTTCATCATCTTCTGTTGGTGGCTGTGAGTGAGTGAGTGAGTGAGTGAGTGAGTGAGTGAAGGTGTTGCCTTGGATGACAGAAGTTGTGCCTATTTCATCATAATCTGTTGGTGGCTGTGAGTGAGTGAGTGAGTGAGTGAGTGAGTGAAGGTGCTGCTTTGGCTGCTAGAAGTTGTGCCCATTTCATCATCATCTGTTGGTGGCTGTGAGTGACTTGTGAGTGAGTGAGTGAGTGAGTGAGTGAAGGTGCTGCTTTGGATGATAGAACTTGTGCCCATTTCATCATCATCTGTTGGTGGCTGCGAGTGACTTGTGAGTGAGTGAGTGAGTGAGTGAGTGAGTGAAGGTGCTGCTTTGGAAGATAGAAGTTGTGCCCATTTCATCATCTTCTGTTGGTGGCTGTGAGTGAGTGAGTGAGTGAGTGAGTGAGTGAGTGAGTGAAGGTGCTGTTTTGGATGATAGAAGTGCCCATTTCATCATCATCTGTTGGTGGCTGTGAGTGACTTGTGAGTGAGTGAGTGAGTGAGTGAAGGTGCTGCTTTGGATGATAGAAGTTGTGCCCATTTCATCATCATCTGTTGGTGGCTGTGAGTGAGTGAGTGGGTGAGTGAGTGAGTGAGTGAGTGAAGGTGCTGCTTTGGATGATAGAAGTTGTGCCCATTTCATCATCATCTGTTGGTGGCTGTGAGTGAGTGAGTGAGTGAGTGAGTGAGTGAGTGAAGGTGCTGCTTTGGATGATAGAAGTTGTGCCCATTTCATCATCATCTGTTGGTGGCTGTGAGTGAGTGAGTGAGTGAGTGAGTGAGTGAAGGTGCTGCTTTGGATGATAGAAGTGCCCATTTCATCATCTTCTGTTGGTGGCTGTGAGTGAGTGAGTGAGTGAATGAGTGAGTGAAGGTGCTGCTTTGGATGATAGAAGTTGTGCCCATTTCATCATCATCTGTTGGTGGCTGTGAGTGACTTGTGAGTGAGTGAGTGAGTGAGTGAGTGAGTGAGTGAAGGTGCTGCTTTGGATGATAGAAGTGCCCATTTCATCATCTTCTGTTGGTGGCTGTGAGTGAGTGAGTGAGTGAGTGAGTGAGTGAGTGAGTGAGTGAGAGAGTGAGTGAAGGTGTTGCCTTGGATGATAGAAGTTGTGCCTATTTCATCATAATCTGTTGGTGGCTGTGAGTGACTTGTGAGTGAGTGAGTGAGTGAGTGAAGGTACTGCTTTGGTTGACAGAAGTTGTGCCCATTTCATCATCATCTGTTGGTGGCTGTGAGTGAGTGAGTGAGTGAGTGAAGGTACTGCTTTGGATGACAGAAGTTGTGCCCATTTCATCATCATCTGTTGGTGGCTGTGAGTGACTTGTGAGTGAGTGAGTGAGTGAAGGTGCTGGTTTGGATGATAGAACTTGTGCCCATTTCATCATCATCTGTTGGTGGCTGTGAGTGACTTGTGAGTGAGTGAGTGAGTGAGTGAGTGAAGGTGCTGCTTTGGCTGCTAGTTGTGCCCATTTCATCATCATCTGTTGGTGGCTGTGAGTGAGTGAGTGAGTGAGTGAGCGAGTGAGTGAGTGAGTGATTGAAGGTGCTGCTTTGGCTGCTAGAAGTTGTGCCCATTTCATCATCATCTGTTGGGGGCTGTGAGTGAGTGAGTGAGTGAGTGAGTGAGTGAGTGAGTGAGTGAGTGAGTGAAGGTGCTGCTTTGTAAGATAGAAGTTGTGCCCATTTCATCATCTTCTGTTGGTGGCTGTGAGTGAGTGAGTGAGTGAGTGAGTGAGTGAGTGAAGGTGCTGTTTTGGATGATAGAAGTGCCCATTTCATCATCATCTGTTGGTGGCTGTGAGTGACTTGTGAGTGAGTGAGTGAGTGAGTGAAGGTGCTGCTTTGGATGATAGAAGTTGTGCCCATTTCATCATCATCTGTTGGTGGCTGTGAGTGAGTGAGTGGGTGAGTGAGTGAGTGAGTGAGTGAGTGAAGGTGCTGCTTTGGAAGATAGAAGTTGTGCCCATTTCATCATCTTCTGTTGGTGGCTGTGAGTGAGTGAGTGAGTGAGTGAGTGAGTGAGTGAGTGAAGGTGCTGCTTTGGATGATAGAAGTTGTGCCCATTTCATCATCATCTGTTGGTGGCTGTGAGTGAGTGAGTGAGTGAGTGAGTGAGTGAGTGAGTGAAGGTGCTGCTTTGGATGATAGAAGTTGTGCCCATTTCATCATCATCTGTTGGTGGCTGTGAGTGAGTGAGTGAGTGAGTGAGTGAGTGAGTGAGTGAAGGTGCTGCTTTGGATGATAGAAGTGCCCATTTCATCATCTTCTGTTGGTGGCTGTGAGTGAGTGAGTGAATGAGTGAGTGAAGGTGCTGCTTTGGATGATAGAAGTTGTGCCCATTTCATCATCATCTGTTGGTGGCTGTGAGTGACTTGTGAGTGAGTGAGTGAGTGAGTGAAGGTGCTGCTTTGGATGATAGAAGTTGTGCCCATTTCATCATCATCTGTTGGTGGCTGTGAGTGAGTGAGTGAGTGAGTGAGTGAGTGAGTGAGTGAAGGTGCTGCTTTGGATGATAGAAGTGCCCATTTCATCATCTTCTGTTGGTGGCTGTGAGTGAGTGAGTGAATGAGTGAGTGAAGGTGCTGCTTTGGATGATAGAAGTTGTGCCCATTTCATCATCATCTGTTGGTGGCTGTGAGTGACTTGTGAGTGAGTGAGTGAGTGAGTGAAGGTGCTGCTTTGGATGATAGAAGTTGTGCCCATTTCATCATCATCTGTTGGTGGCTGTGAGTGAGTGAGTGAGTGAGTGAGTGAGTGAGTGAAGGTGCTGCTTTGGATGATAGAAGTTGTGCCCATTTCATCATCATCTGTTGGTGGCTGTGAGTGAGTGAGTGAGTGAGTGAGTGAAGGTGCTGCTTTGGATGATAGAAGTTGTGCCTATTTCATCATAATCTGTTGGTGGCTGTGACTGAGTGAGTGAGTGAGTGAGTGAGTGAAGGTACTGCTTTGGTTGACAGTTGTGCCCATTTCATCATCATCTGTTGGTGGCTGTGAGTGAGTGAGTGAGTGAGTGAGTGAGTGAAGGTACTGCTTTGGATGACAGAAGTTGTGCCCATTTCATCATCATCTGTTGGTGGCTGTGAGTGACTTGTGAGTGAGTGAGTGAGTGAAGGTGCTGCTTTGGATGATAGAACTTGTGCCCATTTCATCATCATCTGTTGGTGGCTGTGACTTGTGAGTGAGTGAGTGAGTGAGTGAAGGTGCTGCTTTGGATGATAGAACTTGTGCCCATTTCATCATCATCTGTTGGTGGCTGTGAGTGAGTGAGTGAGTGAGTGAGTGAGTGAGTGAAGGTGCTGCTTTGGAAGATAGAAGTTGTGCCCATTTCATCATCTTCTGTTGGTGGCTGTGAGTGAGTGAGTGAGTGAGTGAGTGAGTGAGTGAGTGAGTGAAGGTGCTGTTTTGGATGATAGAAGTGCCCATTTCATCATCATCTGTTGGTGGCTGTGAGTGACTTGTGAGTGAGTGAGTGAGTGAAGGTGCTGCTTTGGATGATAGAAGTTGTGCCCATTTCATCATCATCTGTTGGTGGCTGTGAGTGAGTGAGTGGGTGAGTGAGTGAGTGAGTGAGTGAGTGAGTGAGTGAGTGAAGGTGCTGCTTTGGAAGATAGAAGTTGTGCCCATTTCATCATCTTCTGTTGGTGGCTGTGAGTGAGTGAGTGAGTGAGTGAGTGAGTGAGTGAGTGAGTGAAGGTGCTGCTTTGGATGATAGAAGTTGTGCCCATTTCATCACCATCTGTTGGTGGCTGTGAGTGAGTGAGTGAGTGAGTGAGTGAGTGAGTGAAGGTGCTGCTTTGGATGATAGAAGTTGTGCCCATTTCATCATCATCTGTTGGTGGCTGTGAGTGAGTGGGTGAGTGAGTGAGTGAGTGAGTGAGTGAGTGAAGGTGCTGCTTTGAATGATAGAAGTTGTGCCCATTTCATCATCATCTGTTGGTGGCTGTGAGTGAGTGAGTTAGTGAGTGAGTGAGTGAGTGAGTTAGTGAAGGTGCTGCTTTGGCTGCTAGAAGTTGTGCCCATTTCATCATCATCTGTTGGTGGCTGTGAGTGACTTGTGAGTGAGTGAGTGAGTGAAGGTGCTGCTTTGGATGATAGAAGTTGTGCCCATTTCATCATCATCTGTTGGTGGCTGTGAGTGAGTGAGTGAGTGAGTGAGTGAGTGAGTGAGTGAGTGAGTGATTGAAGGTGCTGCTTTGGCTGCTAGAAGTTGTGCCCATTTCATCATCATCTGTTGGTGGCTGTGAGTGAGTGAGTGAGTGAGTGAGTGAGTGAGTGAAGGTGCTGCTTTGGATGATAGAAGTGCCCATTTCATCATCTTCTGTTGGTGGCTGTGAGTGAGTGAGTGAGTGAGTGAGTGAGTGAGTGAAGGTGTTGCCTTGGATGACAGAAGTTGTGCCTATTTCATCATAATCTGTTGGTGGCTGTGAGTGAGTGAGTGAGTGAGTGAGTGAGTGAAGGTGCTGCTTTGGCTGCTAGAAGTTGTGCCCATTTCATCATCATCTGTTGGTGGCTGTGAGTGACTTGTGAGTGAGTGAGTGAGTGAGTGAGTGAAGGTGCTGCTTTGGATGATAGAACTTGTGCCCATTTCATCATCATCTGTTGGTGGCTGCGAGTGACTTGTGAGTGAGTGAGTGAGTGAGTGAGTGAGTGAGTGAAGGTGCTGCTTTGGAAGATAGAAGTTGTGCCCATTTCATCATCTTCTGTTGGTGGCTGTGAGTGAGTGAGTGAGTGAGTGAGTGAGTGAGTGAAGGTGCTGTTTTGGATGATAGAAGTGCCCATTTCATCATCATCTGTTGGTGGCTGTGAGTGACTTGTGAGTGAGTGAGTGAGTGAGTGAAGGTGCTGCTTTGGATGATAGAAGTTGTGCCCATTTCATCATCATCTGTTGGTGGCTGTGAGTGAGTGAGTGGGTGAGTGAGTGAGTGAGTGAGTGAAGGTGCTGCTTTGGATGATAGAAGTTGTGCCCATTTCATCATCATCTGTTGGTGGCTGTGAGTGAGTGAGTGAGTGAGTGAGTGAGTGAGTGAAGGTGCTGCTTTGGATGATAGAAGTTGTGCCCATTTCATCATCATCTGTTGGTGGCTGTGAGTGAGTGAGTGAGTGAGTGAGTGAGTGAAGGTGCTGCTTTGGATGATAGAAGTGCCCATTTCATCATCTTCTGTTGGTGGCTGTGAGTGAGTGAGTGAGTGAATGAGTGAGTGAAGGTGCTGCTTTGGATGATAGAAGTTGTGCCCATTTCATCATCATCTGTTGGTGGCTGTGAGTGACTTGTGAGTGAGTGAGTGAGTGAGTGAGTGAGTGAAGGTGCTGCTTTGGATGATAGAAGTTGTGCCCATTTCATCATCATCTGTTGGTGGCTGTGAGTGAGTGAGTGAGTGAGTGAGTGAAGGTGCTGCTTTGGATGATAGAAGTTGTGCCCATTTCATCATCATCTGTTGGTGGCTGTGAGTGAGTGAGTGAGTGAGTGAGTGAGTGAAGGTGCTGCTTTGGATGATAGAAGTTGTGCCTATTTCATCATAATCTGTTGGTGGCTGTGACTGAGTGAGTGAGTGAGTGAGTGAAGGTACTGCTTTGGTTGACAGTTGTGCCCATTTCATCATCATCTGTTGGTGGCTGTGAGTGAGTGAGTGAGTGAGTGAGTGAAGGTACTGCTTTGGATGACAGAAGTTGTGCCCATTTCATCATCATCTGTTGGTGGCTGTGAGTGACTTGTGAGTGAGTGAGTGAGTGAAGGTGCTGCTTTGGATGATAGAACTTGTGCCCATTTCATCATCATCTGTTGGTGGCTGTGAGTGACTTGTGAGTGAGTGAGTGAGTGAGTGAGTGAGTGAAGGTGCTGCTTTGGAAGATAGAAGTTGTGCCCATTTCATCATCTTCTGTTGGTGGCTGTGAGTGAGTGAGTGAGTGAGTGAGTGAGTGAGTGAAGGTGCTGTTTTGGATGATAGAAGTGCCCATTTCATCATCATCTGTTGGTGGCTGTGAGTGACTTGTGAGTGAGTGAGTGAGTGAAGGTGCTGCTTTGGATGATAGAAGTTGTGCCCATTTCATCATCATCTGTTGGTGGCTGTGAGTGAGTGAGTGGGTGAGTGAGTGAGTGAGTGAGTGAGTGAAGGTGCTGCTTTGGAAGATAGAAGTTGTGCCCATTTCATCATCTTCTGTTGGTGGCTGTGAGTGAGTGAGTGAGTGAGTGAGTGAGTGAGTGAGTGAGTGAGTGAAGGTGCTGCTTTGGATGATAGAAGTTGTGCCCATTTCATCACCATCTGTTGGTGGCTGTGAGTGAGTGAGTGAGTGAGTGAGTGAGTGAGTGAGTGAGTGAAGGTGCTGCTTTGGATGACAGAAGTTGTGCCCATTTCATCATCATCTGTTGGTGGCTGTGAGTGAGTGGGTGAGTGAGTGAGTGAGTGAGTGAGTGAGTGAAGGTGCTGCTTTGGATGATAGAAGTTGTGCCCATTTCATCATCATCTGTTGGTGGCTGTGAGTGAGTGAGTGAGTGAGTGAGTGAGTGAGTGAAGGTGCTGCTTTGGATGATAGAAGTTGTGCCCATTTCATCATCATCTGTTGGTGGCTGTGAGTGAGTGAGTGAGTGAGTGAGTGAAGGTGCTGCTTTGGATGATAGAAGTTGTGCCCATTTCATCATCATCTGTTGGTGGCTGTGAGTGAGTGAGTGAGTGAGTGAGTGAGTGAGTGAAGGTGCTACTTTGGATGATAGAAGTTCTGCCCATTTCATCATCATCTGTTGCTGGCTCTGAGTGAGTGAGTGAACGAGTGAGTGAGTGAGTGAGTGAGTGAAGGTGCTGCTTTGGATGATAGAAGTTCTGCCCATTTCTCTGTTGGTGGCTGTGAGTGACTTGTGAGTGAGTGAGTGAGTGAGTGAGTGAAGGTCCTGCTTTGGATGATAGAAGTTGTGCCCATTTCATCATCTTCTTTTGGTGGCTGTGAGTGACTTGTGAGTGAGTGAGTGAGTGAGTGAAGGTCCTGCTTTGGATGATAGAAGTTGTGCCCATTTCATCATCTTCTTTTGGTGGCTGTGAGTGAGTGAGTGAGTGAGTGAGTGAAGGTGCTGCTTTGGATGATAGAAGTTGTGCCCATTTCATCATCATCTGTTGGTGGCTCTGAGTGAGTGAGTGAGTGAGTGAGTGAGTGAGTGAGTGAGTGAAGGTGCTGCTTTGGATGATAGAAGTTGTGCCCATTTCATCATCATCTCTTGGTGGCTGTGAGTGACTTGTGAGTGAGTGAGTGACTGAGTGAAGGTGCTGCTTTGGATGATAGAAGTTGTGCCCATTTCATCATCATCTGTTGGTGGCTGTGAGTGAGTGAGTGAGTTAGTGAGTGAGTGAGTGAGTGAGTGAGTGAAGGTGGTGCTTTGGATGATAGAAGTTGTGCCCAATTCGTCATCATCTGTGGTGGCTGTGAGTGAGTGAGTGAGTGAGTGAGTGAGTGAGTGAGTGAGTGAGTTAGTGAAGGTGCTGCTTTGGATGATAGAAGTTGTGCCCATTTCCTCATCATCTGTTGGTGGCTGTGAGTGAGTGAGTGAGTGAGTGAGTGAGTGAGTGAGTGAAGGTGCTGCTTTGGATGATAGAAGTTGTGCCCATTTCCTCATCATCTGTTGGTGGCTGTGAGTGAGTGAGTGAGTGAGTGAAGGTGCTGCTTTGGATGATAGAAGTTGTGCCCATTTCATCATCATCTGTTGGTGGCTGTGAGTGAGTGGGTGAGTGAGTGAGTGAGTGAGTGAGTGAGTGAGTGAGTGAGTGAGTGAAGGTGCTGCTTTGGAAGATAGAAGTTGTACCCATTTCATCATCTTCTGTTGGTGGCTGTGAGTGAGTGAGTGAGTGAGTGAGTGAGTGAGTGAAGGTGCTGCTTTGGATGATAGACGTTGTGCCCATTTCATCATCATCTGTTGGTGGCTGTGAGTGAGTGAGTGAGTGAGTGAGTGAGTGAGTGAAGGTGCTGCTTTGGATGATAGAAGTTGTGCCCATTTCATCATCATCTGTTGGTGGCTGTGAGTGAGTGGCTGAGTGAGTGAGTGAGTGAGTGAGTGAGTGAGTGAAGGTGCTGCTTTGGATGATAGAAGTTGTGCCCATTTCATCATCATCTGTTGGTGGCTGTGAGTGAGTGAGTGAGTGAGTGAGTGAGTGAGTGAGTGAAGGTGCTGCTTTGGATGATAGAAGTTGTGCCCATTTCCTCATCATCTGTTGGTGGCTGTGAGTGAGTGAGTGAGTGAGTGAGTGAGTGAGTGAGTGAGTGAGTGAAGGTGCTGCTTTGGATGATAGAAGTTGTGCCCATTTCATCATCATCTGTTGGTGGCTCTGAGTGAGTGAGTGTGTGAACGAGTGAGTGAGTGAGTGAGTGAAGGTGCTGCTTTGGATGATAGAAGTGCCCATTTCATCATCTTCTGTTGGTGGCTGTGAGTGAGTGAGTGAGTGAGTGAGTGAGTGAGAGAGTGAGTGAAGGTGTTGCCTTGGATGATGGAAGTTGTGCCTATTTCATCATAATCTGTTGGTGGCTGTGAGTGACTTGTGAGTGAGTGAGTGAGTGAGTGAGTGAAGGTACTGCTTTGGTTGACAGAAGTTGTGCCCATTTCATCATCATCTGTTGGTGGCTGTGAGTGAGTGAGTGAGTGAGTGAGTGAGTGAGTGAGTGAAGGTACTGCTTTGGATGACAGAAGTTGTGCCCATTTCATCATCATCTGTTGGTGGCTGTGAGTGACTTGTGAGTGAGTGAGTGAAGGTGCTGCTTTGGCTGCTAGAAGTTGTGCCCATTTCATCATCATCTGTTGGGGGCTGTGAGTGAGTGAGTGAGTGAGTGAGTGAGTGAGTGAAGGTGCTGCTTTGGAAGATAGAAGTTGTGCCCATTTCATCATCTTCTGTTGGTGGCTGTGAGTGAGTGAGTGAGTGAGTGAGTGAGTGAGTGAGTGAGTGAGTGAGTGAAGGTGCTGCTTTGGATGATAGAAGTTGTGCCCATTTCATCATCATCTGTTGGTGGCTGAGTGACTTGTGAGTGAGTGAGTGAGTGAGTGAGTGAAGGTGCTGCTTTGGATGATAGAAGTTGTGCCCATTTCATCATCTTCTGTTGGTGGCTGTGAGTGAGTGAGTGAGTGAGTGAAGGTGCTGCTTTGGATGATAGAAGTTGTGCCCATTTCATCATCATCTGTTGGTGGCTGTGAGTGAGTGAGTGAGTGAGTGAGTGAGTGAGTGAGTGAGTGAAGGTGCTGCTTTGGATGATAGAAGTTGTGCCCATTTCATCATCATCTGTTGGTGGCTGTGAGTGAGTGAGTGAGTGAGTGAGTGAGTGAGTGAGTGAGTGAAGGTGCTGCTTTGGATGATAGAAGTGCCCATTTCATCATCTTCTGTTGGTGGCTGTGAGTGAGTGAGTGAGTGAATGAGTGAGTGAAGGTGCTGCTTTGGATGATAGAAGTTGTGCCCATTTCATCATCTTCTGTTGGTGGCTGTGAGTGACTTGTGAGTGAGTGAGTGAGTGAGTGAAGGTGCTGCTTTGGATGATAGAAGTTGTGCCCATTTCATCATCATCTGTTGGTGGCTGTGAGTGAGTGAGTGAGTGAGTGAGTGAGTGAGTGAGTGAGTGAAGGTGCTGCTTTGGATGATAGAAGTTGTGCCCATTTCATCATCATCTGTTGGTGGCTGTGAGTGAGTGAGTGAGTGAGTGAGTGAGTGAGTGAGTGAGTGAAGGTGCTGCTTTGGATGATAGAAGTTGTGCCTATTTCATCATAATCTGTTGGTGGCTGTGACTGAGTGAGTGAGTGAGTGAGTGAAGGTACTGCTTTGGTTGACAGAAGTTGTGCCCATTTCATCATCATCTGTTGGTGGCTGTGAGTGAGTGAGTGAGTGAGTGAAGGTACTGCTTTGGTTGACAGAAGTTGTGCCCATTTCATCATCATCTGTTGGTGGCTGTGAGTGAGTGAGTGAGTGAGTGAGTGAAGGTACTGCTTTGGATGACAGAAGTTGTGCCCATTTCATCATCATCTGTTGGTGGCTGTGAGTGACTTGTGAGTGAGTGAGTGAGTGAAGGTGCTGCTTTGGATGATAGAACTTGTGCCCATTTCATCATCATCTGTTGGTGGCTGTGAGTGACTTGTGAGTGAGTGAGTGAGTGAGTGAAGGTGCTGCTTTGGCTGCTAGAAGTTGTGCCCATTTCATCATCATCTGTTGGTGGCTGTGAGTGAGTGAGTGAGTTAGTGAGTGAGTGAAGGTGCTGCTTTGGAAGATAGAAGTTGTGCCCATTTCATCATCTTCTGTTGGTGGCTGTGAGTGAGTGAGTGAGTGAGTGAGTGAGTGAGTGAGTGAGTGAGTGAGTGAAGGTGCTGTTTTGGATGATAGAAGTGCCCATTTCATCATCATCTGTTGGTGGCTGTGAGTGACTTGTGAGTGAGTGAGTGAGTGAAGGTGCTGCTTTGGATGATAGAAGTTGTGCCCATTTCATCATCATCTGTTGGTGGCTGTGAGTGAGTGAGTGGGTGAGTGAGTGAGTGAGTGAGTGAAGGTGCTGCTTTGGAAGATAGAAGTTGTGCCCATTTCATCATCTTCTGTTGGTGGCTGTGAGTGAGTGAGTGAGTGAGTGAGTGAGTTAGTGAAGGTGCTGCTTTGGATGATAGAAGTTGTGCCCATTTCCTCATCATCTGTTGGTGGCTGTGAGTGAGTGAGTGAGTGAGTGAGTGAGTGAGTGAGTGAGTGAAGGTGCTGCTTTGGATGATAGACGTTGTGCCCATTTCATCATCATCTGTTGGTGGCTGTGAGTGAGTGAGTGAGTGAGTGAGTGAGTGAAGGTGCTGCTTTGGCTGCTAGAAGTTGTGCCCATTTCATCATCATCTGTTGGTGGCTGTGAGTGAGTGGCTGAGTGAGTGAGTGAGTGAGTGAGTGAAGGTGCTGCTTTGGATGATAGAAGTTGTGCCCATTTCATCATCATCTGTTGGTGGCTGTGAGTGAGTGAGTGAGTGAGTGAGTGAGTGAAGGTGCTGCTTTGGATGATAGAAGTTCTGCCCATTTCATCATCATCTGTTGGTGGCTCTGAGTGAGTGAGTGAGTGAACGAGTGAGTGAGTGAGTGAGTGAGTGAGTGAAGGTGCTGCTTTGGATGATAGAAGTTCTGCCCATTTCATCATCATCTGTTGGTGGCTGTGAGTGAGTGAGTGGGTGAGTGAGTGAGTGAGTGAGTGAGTGAAGGTGCTGCTTTGGAAGATAGAAGTTGTGCCCATTTCATCATCTTCTGTTGGTGGCTGTGAGTGAGTGAGTGAGTGAGTGAGTGAGTGAGTGAGTTAGTGAAGGTGCTGCTTTGGATGATAGAAGTTGTGCCCATTTCCTCATCATCTGTTGGTGGCTCTGAGTGAGTGAGTGAGTGAGTGAGTGAGTGAGTGAAGGTGCTGCTTTGGATGATAGAAGTTGTGCCCATTTCATCATCATCTGTTGGTGGCTGTGAGTGAGTGAGTGAGTGAGTGAAGGTGCTGCTTTGGATGATAGAAGTTGTGCCCATTTCATCATCATCTGTTGGTGGCTGTGAGTGAGTGAGTGAGTGAGTGAGTGAGTGAGTGAGTGAAGGTGCTGCTTTGGAAGATAGAAGTTGTGCCCATTTCATCATCTTCTGTTGGTGGCTGTGAGTGAGTGAGTGAGTGAGTGAGTGAGTGAGTGAGTGAAGGTGCTGCTTTGGATGATAGACGTTGTGCCCATTTCATCATCATCTGTTGGTGGCTGTGAGTGAGTGAGTGAGTGAGTGAGTGAGTGAGTGAGTGAGTGAAGGTGCTGCTTTGGATGATAGAAGTTGTGCCCATTTCATCATCATCTGTTGGTGGCTGTGAGTGAGTGGCTGAGTGAGTGAGTGAGTGAGTGAGTGAAGGTGCTGCTTTGGATGATAGAAGTTGTGCCCATTTCATCATCATCTGTTGGTGGCTGTGAGTGAACGAGTGAGTGAGTGAGTGAGTGAAGGTGCTGCTTTGGATGATAGAAGTTCTGCCCATTTCATCATCATCTGTTGGTGGCTCTGAGTGAGTGAGTGAGTGAGTGAGTGAGTGAGTGAGTGAAGGTGCTGCTTTGGATGATAGAAGTTCTGCCCATTTCATCATCATCTGTTGGTGGCTGTGAGTGACTTGTGAGTGAGTGAGTGAGTGAGTGAGTGAGTGAAGGTCCTGCTTTGGATGATAGAAGTTCTGCCCATTTCATCATCTTCTGTTGGTGGCTGTGAGTGACTTGTGAGTGAGTGAGTGAGTGAGTGAAGGTCCTGCTTTGGATGATAGAAGTTGTGCCCATTTCATCATCATCTCTTGGTGGCTGTGAGTGACTTGTGAGTGAGTGACTGAGTGAAGGTGCTGCTTTGGATGATAGAAGTTGTGCCCATTTCATCATCATCTGTTGGTGGCTGTGAGTGAGTGAGTTAGTGAGTGAGTGAGTGAGTGAGTGAGTGAGTGAGTGAAGGTGCTGCTTTGGATGATAGAAGTTGTGCCCAATTCGTCATCATCTGTGGTGGCTGTGAGTGAGTGAGTGAGTGAGTGAGTGAGTGAGTGAAGGTGCTGCTTTGGATGATAGAAGTTGTGCCTATTTCCTCATCATCTGTTGGTGGCTGTGAGTGAGTGAGTGAGTGAGTGAGTGAGTGAGTGAAGGTGCTGCTTTGGATGATAGAAGTTGTGCCCATTTCCTCATCATCTGTTGGTGGCTGTGAGTGAGTGAGTGAGTGAGTGAGTGAGTGAAGGTGCTGCTTTGGATGATAGAAGTTGTGCCCATTTCATCATCTTCTGTTGGTGGCTGTGAGTGAGTGAGTGAGTGAGTGAGTGAGTGAAGGTGCTGCTTTGGATGATAGACGTTGTGCCCATTTCATCATCATCTGTTGGTGGCTGTGAGTGAGTGAGTGAGTGAGTGAGTGAAGGTGCTGCTTTGGATGATAGAAGTTGTGCCCATTTCATCATCATCTGTTGGTGGCTGTGAGTGAGTGGCTGAGTGAGTGAGTGAGTGAGTGAGTGAGTGAAGGTGCTGCTTTGGATGATAGAAGTTGTGCCCATTTCATCATCATCTGTTGGTGGCTGTGAGTGAGTGAGTGAGTGAGTGAGTGAGTGAGTGAGTGAGTGAAGGTGCTGCTTTGGATGATAGAAGTTGTGCCCATTTCCTCATCATCTGTTGGTGGCTGTGAGTGAGTGAGTGAGTGAGTGAGTGAGTGAAGGTGCTGCTTTGGATGATAGAAGTTGTGCCCATTTCATCATCATCTGTTGGTGGCTCTGAGTGAGTGAGTGTGTGAACGAGTGAGTGAGTGAGTGAGTGAAGGTGCTGCTTTGGATGATAGAAGTTCTGCCCATTTCATCATCATCTGTTGGTGGCTGTGAGTGACTTGTGAGTGAGTGAGTGAGTGAGTGAAGGTGCTGCTTTGGCTGCTAGAAGTTGTGCCCATTTCATCATCATCTGTTGGTGGCTGTGAGTGACTTGTGAGTGAGTGAGTGAGTGAGTGAAGGTCCTGCTTTGGATGATAGAAGTTGTGCCCATTTCATCATCATCTGTTGGTGGCTGAGTGACTTGTGAGTGAGTGACTGAGTGAAGGTGCTGCTTTGGATGATAGAAGTTGTGCCCATTTCATCATCATCTGTTGGTGGCTGTGAGTGAGTGAGTGAGTGAGTGAGTGAGTGAGTGAGTGAGTGAAGGTGCTGCTTTGGATGATAGAAGTTGTGCCCAATTCGTCATCATCTGTGGTGGCTGTGAGTGAGTGAGTGAGTGAGTGAGTGAGTTAGTGAAGGTGCTGCTTTGGCTCCTAGAAGTTGTGCCCATTTCATCATCATCTGTTGGTGGCTGTGAGTGACTTGTGAGTGAGTGAGTGAGTGAAGGTGCTGCTTTGGCTGCTAGAAGTTGTGCCCATTTCATCAGCATCTGTTGGTGGCTGTAACTTGTGAGTGAGTGAATGAGTGAGTGAGTGAAGGTACTGCTTTGGATGACAGAAGTTGTGCCCAATTCATCATCATATGTTGGTGGCTGTGAGTGAGTGAGTGATTGAGTGAGTGAGTGAGTGAGTGAGTGAAGGTGCTGCTTTGGATGATAGAAGTTGTGCCCATTTCATCATCATCTCTTGGTGGCTGTGAGTGACTTGTGAGTGATTGAGTGAGTGATTGAGTGAGTGAAGGTGTTGCTTTGGATGATGGAAGTTGTGCCCATTTCATCATCATCTGTTGGTGGCTGTGAGTGAGTGAGTGAGGGAGTGAAGGTGCTGCTTTGGATGATAGAAGTTGTGCCCATTTCATCATCATCTGTTGGTGGCTGTGAGTGACTTGTGAGTGAGTGAGTGAGTGAGTGAGTGAAGGTGCTGCTTTGGATGATAGAACTTGTGCCCATTTCATCATCATCTGTTGGTGGCTGTGAGTGACTTGTGAGTGAGTGAGTGAGTGAGTGAGTGAGTGAAGGTGCTGCTTTGGATGATAGAAGTTGTGCCCATTTCATCATCATCTGTTGGTGGCTGTGAGTGAGTGAGTGAGTGAGTGAGTGAGTGAGTGAGTGAGTGAAGGTGCTGCTTTGGAAGATAGAAGTTGTGCCCATTTCATCATCTTCTGTTGGTGGCTGTGAGTGAGTGAGTGAGTGAGTGAGTGAGTGAGTGAGTGAGTGAAGGTGCTGTTTTGGATGATAGAAGTGCCCATTTCATCATCATCTGTTGGTGGCTGTGAGTGACTTGTGAGTGAGTGAGTGAGTGAGTGAAGGTGCTGCTTTGGATGATAGAAGTTGTGCCCATTTCATCATCATCTGTTGGTGGCTGTGAGTGAGTGAGTGGGTGAGTGAGTGAGTGAGTGAGTGAGTGAGTGAGTGAAGGTGCTGCTTTGGAAGATAGAAGTTGTGCCCATTTCATCATCTTCTGTTGGTGGCTGTGAGTGAGTGAGTGAGTGAGTGAGTGAGTGAAGGTGCTGCTTTGGATGATAGAAGTTGTGCCCATTTCATCATCATCTGTTGGTGGCTGTGAGTGAGTGAGTGAGTGAGTGAGTGAGTGAGTGAAGGTGCTGCTTTGAATGATAGAAGTTGTGCCCATTTCATCATCATCTGTTGGTGGCTGTGAGTGAGTGGGTGAGTGAGTGAGTGAGTGAGTGAGTGAGTGAAGGTGCTGCTTTGGATGATAGAAGTTGTGCCCATTTCATCATCTTCTGTTGGTGGCTGTGAGTGAGTGAGTGAGTGAGTGAGTGAAGGTGCTGCTTTGGATGATGGAAGTTGTGCCCATTTCATCATCATCTGTTGGTGGCTGTGAGTGAGTGAGTGAGTGAGTGAGTGAAGGTGCTGCTTTGGATGATAGAAGTTGTGCCCATTTCATCATCATCTGTTGGTGGCTGTGAGTGAGTGAGTGAGTGAGTGAGTGAGTGAGTGAGTGAGTGAAGGTGCTGCTTTGGATGATAGAAGTTGTGCCCATTTCATCATCATCTGTTGGTGGCTGTGAGTGAGTGAGTGAGTGAGTGAGTGAGTGAGTGAGTGAAGGTGCTGCTTTGGATGATAGAAGTTGTGCCCATTTCCTCATCATCTGTTGGTGGCTGTGAGTGAGTGAGTGAGTGAGTGAGTGAGTGAAGGTGCTGCTTTGGATGATAGAAGTTGTGCCCATTTCATCATCATCTGTTGGTGGCTCTGAGTGAGTGAGTGAACGAGTGAGTGAGTGAGTGAGTGAAGGTGCTGCTTTGGATGATAGAAGTTCTGCCCATTTCATCATCATCTGTTGGTGGCTCTGAGAGAGTGAGTGAGTGAACGAGTGAGTGAGTGAGTGAGTGAAGGTGCTGCTTTGGATGATAGAAGTTCTGCCCATTTCATCATCATCTGTTGGTGGCTGTGAGTGACTTGTGAGTGAGTGAGTGAGTGAGTGAGTGAGTGAAGGTCCTGCTTTGGATGATAGAAGTTCTGCCCATTTCATCATCTTCTGTTGGTGGCTGTGAGTGACTTGTGAGTGAGTGAGTGAGTGAGTGAAGGTCCTGCTTTGGATGATAGAAGTTGTGCCCATTTCATCATCATCTCTTGGTGGCTGTGAGTGACTTGTGAGTGAGTGACTGAGTGAAGGTGCTGCTTTGGATGATAGAAGTTGTGCCCATTTCATCATCATCTGTTGGTGGCTGTGAGTGAGTGAGTTAGTGAGTGAGTGAGTGAGTGAGTGAGTGAGTGAGTGAGTGAGTGAAGGTGCTGCTTTGGATGATAGAAGTTGTGCCCAATTCGTCATCATCTGTGGTGGCTGTGAGTGAGTGAGTGAGTGAGTGAGTGAGTGAGTGAGTGAGTGAGTTAGTGAAGGTGCTGCTTTGGATGATAGAAGTTGTGCCCATTTCCTCATCATCTGTTGGTGGCTGTGAGTGAGTGAGTGAGTGAGTGAGTGAGTGAGTGAGTGAGTGAGTGAAGGTGCTGCTTTGGATGATAGAAGTTGTGCCCATTTCATCATCATCTGTTGGTGGCTGTGAGTGAGTGAGTGAGTGAGTGAAGGTGCTGCTTTGGATGATAGAAGTTGTGCCCATTTCATCATCATCTGTTGGTGGCTGTGAGTGAGTGAATGGGTGAGTGAGTGAGTGAGTGAGTGAGTGAAGGTGCTGCTTTGGAAGATAGAAGTTGTGCCCATTTCATCATCTTCTGTTGGTGGCTGTGAGTGAGTGAGTGAGTGAGTGAGTGAGTGAGTGAAGGTGCTGCTTTGGATGATAGACGTTGTGCCCATTTCATCATCATCTGTTGGTGGCTGTGAGTGAGTGAGTGAGTGAGTGAGTGAGTGAAGGTGCTGCTTTGGATGATAGAAGTTGTGCCCATTTCATCATCATCTGTTGGTGGCTGTGAGTGAGTGGCTGAGTGAGTGAGTGAGTGAGTGAGTGAGTGAGTGAAGGTGCTGCTTTGGATGATAGAAGTTGTGCCCATTTCATCATCATCTGTTGGTGGCTGTGAGTGAGTGAGTGAGTGAGTGAGTGAGTGAGTGAGTGAAGGTGCTGCTTTGGATGATAGAAGTTGTGCCCATTTCCTCATCATCTGTTGGTGGCTGTGAGTGAGTGAGTGAGTGAGTGAGTGAGTGAAGGTGCTGCTTTGGATGATAGAAGTTCTGCCCATTTCATCATCATCTGTTGGTGGCTGTGAGTGACTTGTGAGTGAGTGAGTGAGTGAGTGAAGGTGCTGCTTTGGCTGCTAGAAGTTGTGCCCATTTCATCATCATCTGTTGGTGGCTGTGAGTGACTTGTGAGTGAGTGAGTGAGTGAGTGAAGGTCCTGCTTTGGATGATAGAAGTTGTGCCCATTTCATCATCATCTGTTGGTGGCTGTGAGTGACTTGTGAGTGAGTGACTGAGTGAAGGTGCTGCTTTGGATGATAGAAGTTGTGCCCATTTCATCATCATCTGTTGGTGGCTGTGAGTGAGTGAGTGAGTGAGTGAGTGAGTGAGTGAGTGAGTGAAGGTGCTGCTTTGGATGATAGAAGTTGTGCCCAATTCGTCATCATCTGTGGTGGCTGTGAGTGAGTGAGTGAGTGAGTGAGTTAGTGAAGGTGCTGCTTTCCATGATAGAAGTTGTGCCCATTTCATCATCATCTGTTGGTGGCTGTGAGTGAGTGAGTGAGTGAGTGAGTGAGTGAAGGTGCTCCTTTGGCTGCTACAAGTTGTGCCCATTTCATCAGCATCTGTTGGTGGCTGTAACTTGTGAGTGAGTGAGTGAGTGAGTGAGTGAGTGAGTGAGTGAAGGTACTGCTTTGGATGACAGAAGTTGTGCCCAATTCATCATCATATGTTGGTGGCTGTGAGTGAGTGAGTGAGTGAGTGAGTGAGTGAGTGAGTGAGTGAAGGTGCTGCTTTGGATGATAGATGTTGTGCCCATTTCATCATCATCTCTTGGTGGCTGTGAGTGACTTGTGAGTGATTGAGTGAGTGATTGAGTGAGTGAAGGTGTTGCTTTGGATGATGGAAGTTGTGCCCATTTCATCATCATCTGTTGGTGGCTGTGAGTGAGTGAGTGAGGGAGTGAAGGTGCTGCTTTGGATGATAGAAGTTGTGCCCATTTCATCATCATCTGTTGGTGGCTGTGAGTGAGTGAGTGAGTGGGTGAGTGAGTGAGTGAGTGAGTGAAGGTGCTGCTTTGGATGATAGAAGTTGTGCCCATTTCATCATCATCTGTTGGTGGCTCTGAGTGAGTGAGTGAACGAGTGAGTGAGTGAGTGAGTGAAGGTGCTGCTTTGGATGATGGAAGTTGTGCCCATTTCATCATCATCTGTTGGTGGCTGTGAGTGAGTGAGTGAGTGAGTGAAGGTGCTGCTTTGGATGATAGAAGTTGTGCCCATTTCATCATCATCTGTTGGTGGCTGTGAGTGAGTGGGTGAGTGAGTGAGTGAGTGAGTGAGTGAGTGAGTGAGTGAGTGAAGGTGCTGCTTTGGAAGATAGAAGTTGTGCCCATTTCATCATCTTCTGTTGGTGACTGTGAGTGAGTGAGTGAGTGAGTGAGTGAGTGAGTGAGTGAAGGTGCTGCTTTGGATGATAGAAGTTGTGCCCATTTCATCATCATCTGTTGGTGGCTGTGAGTGAGTGAGTGAGTGAGTGAGTGAGTGAAGGTGCTGCTTTGGATGATAGAAGTTGTGCCCATTTCATCATCTGTTGGTGGCTGTGAGTGAGTGGGTGAGTGAGTGAGTGAGTGAGTGAAGGTGCTGCTTTGGATGACAGAAGTTGTGCCCATTTCATCATCATCTGTTGGTGGCTGTGAGTGAGTGAGTGAGTGAGTGAGTGAGTGAAGGTGCTGCTTTGGATGATAGAAGTTGTGCCCATTTCCTCATCATCTGTTGGTGGCTGTGAGTGAGTGAGTGAGTGAGTGAGTGAGTGAGTGAGTGAGTGAAGGTGCTGCTTTGGATGATAGAAGTTGTGCCCATTTCCTCATCATCTGTTGGTGGCTCTGAGTGAGTGAGTGAGTGAGTGAGTGAGTGAGTGAGTGAGTGAAGGTGCTGCTTTGGATGATAGAAGTTGTGCCCATTTCATCATCATCTGTTGGTGGCTCTGAGTGAGTGAGTGAACGAGTGAGTGAGTGAGTGAGTGAAGGTGCTGCTTTGGATGATAGAAGTTCTGCCCATTTCATCATCTTCTGTTGGTGGCTGTGAGTGACTTGTGAGTGAGTGAGTGAGTGAGTGAAGGTCCTGCTTTGGATGATAGAAGTTGTGCCCATTTCATCATCATCTGTTGGTGGCTGTGAGTGACTTGTGAGTGAGTGACTGAGTGAAGGTGCTGCTTTGGATGATAGAAGTTGTGCCCATTTCATCATCATCTGTTGGTGGCTGTGAGTGAGTGAGTGAGTGAGTGAGTGAGTGAGTGAGTGAGTGAAGGTGCTGCTTTGGATGATAGAAGTTGTGCCCAATTCGTCATCATCTGTGGTGGCTGTGAGTGAGTGAGTGAGTGAGTGAGTGAGTTAGTGAAGGTGCTGCTTTGGCTGCTAGAAGTTGTGCCCATTTCATCATCATCTGTTGGTGGCTGTGAGTGACTTGTGAGTGAGTGAGTGAGTGAAGGTGCTGCTTTGGCTGCTACAAGTTGTGCCCATTTCATCAGCATCTGTTGGTGGCTGTAACTTGTGAGTGAGTGAGTGAGTGAGTGAGTGAGTGAAGGTACTGCTTTGGATGACAGAAGTTGTGCCCAATTCATCATCATATGTTGGTGGCTGTGAGTGAGTGAGTGATTGAGTGAGTGAGTGAGTGAGTGAAGGTGCTGCTTTGGATGATAGAAGTTGTGCCCAATTCATCATCATCTCTTGGTGGCTGTGAGTGACTTGTGAGTGATTGAGTGAGTGATTGAGTGAGTGAAGGTGTTGCTTTGGATGATGGAAGTTGTGCCCATTTCATCATCATCTGTTGGTGGCTGTGAGGGAGTGAGTGAGGGAGTGAGTGAGGGAGTGAGTGAAGGTGCTGCTTTGGATGATAGAAGTTGTGCCCATTTCATCATCATCTGTTGGTGGCTGTGAGTGAGTGAGGGAGGGAGTGAGTGAGGGAGTGAGTGAAGGTGCTGCTTTGGATGATAGAAGTTGTGCCCATTTCATCATCATCTGTTGGTGCCTGTGAGTGAGTGAGTGAGTGAGTGAAGGTGCTGCTTTGGATGATAGAAGTTGTGCCCATTTCATCATCATCTGTTGGTGGCTGTGAGTGAGTGAGTGAGTGAGTGAGTGAGTGAGTGAGTGAGTGAAGGTGCTGCTTTGGCTGCTAGAAGTTGTGCCCATTTCATCATCATCTGTTGGGGGCTGTGAGTGAGTGAGTGAGTGAGTGAGTGAGTGAGTGAGTGAAGGTGCTGCTTTGGATGATATAAGTGCCCATTTCATCATCTTCTGTTGGTGGCTGTGAGTGAGTGAGTCAGTGAGTGAGTGAGTGAGTGAGTGAAGGTGTTGCCTTGGATGATAGAAGTTGTGCCCATTTCATCATCATCTGTTGGTGGCTGTGAGTGAGTGAGTGAGTGAGTGAGTGAGTGAGTGAGTGAAGGTGCTGCTTTGGATGATAGAAGTTGTGCCCATTTCATCATCATCTGTTGGTGGCTGTGAGTGAGTGAGTGAGTGAGTGAGTGAGTGAGTGAGTGAGTGAAGGTGCTGCTTTGGATGATAGAAGTTGTGCCCATTTCATCATCATCTGTTGGTGGCTGTGAGTGAGTGAGTGAGTGAGTGAGTGAAGGTGCTGCTTTGGATGATAGAAGTTGTGCCCATTTCATCATCATCTGTTGGTGGCTGTGAGTGAGTGAGTGAGTGAGTGAGTGAGTGAGTGAAGGTGCTGCTGTGGATGATAGAAGTTGTGCCCATTTCATCATCATCTGTTGGTGGCTGTGAGTGAGTGAGTGAGTGAGTGAGTGAGTGAGTGAGTGAAGGTGCTGCTTTGGATGATAGAAGTTGTGCCCATTTCATCATCATCTGTTGGTGGCTGTGAGTGAGTGAGTGAGTGAGTGAACGTGCTGCTTTGGATGATAGAAGTTGTGCCCATTTCATCATCATGTGTTGGTGGCTGTGAGTTACTTGTGAGTGAGTGAGTGAGTGAGTGAAGGTGCTGCTTTGGCTGCTAGAAGTTGTGCCCATTTCATCATCATCTGTTGGTGGCTGTGGTGAGTGAGTGAGTGAGTGAGTGAGTGAGTGAGTGAAGGTACTGCTTTGGATGACAGAAGTTGTGCCCAATTCATCATCATCTGTTGGTGGCTGTGAGTGACTTGTGAGTGATTGAGTGAGTGATTTAGTGCGTGAAGGTGCTGCTTTGGGTGATGGAAGTTGTGCCCATTTCATCATCATGTGTTGGTGGCTGTGAGTGAGTGAGTGAGTGAGTGAGTGAGTGAGTGAAGGTGCTGCTTTGGATGACAGAAGTTGTGCCCATTTCATCATCATCTGTTGGTGGCTCTGAGTGAGTGAGTGAGTGAGTGAGTGAGTGAGTGAGTGAAGGTGCTGCTTTGGATGATAGAAGTTGTGCCCATTTCATCATCATCTGTTGGTGGCTGTGAGTGATTGAGTGAGTGAGTTAGTGAAGGTGCTGCTTTGGATGATAGAAGTTGTGCCCATTTCATCATCATCTGTTGGTGGCTGTGAGTGAGTGAGTGAGAGAGTGAGTGAGTGAGTGAAGGTGCTGCTTTGGATGATGGAAGTTGTGCCCATTTCATCATCATCTGTTGGTGGCTGTGAGTGAGTGAGTGAGTGAGTGAGTGAGTGAGTGAGTGAGTGAGTGAAGGTGCTGCTTTGGCTGCTAGAAGTTGTGCCCATTTCATCATCATCTGTTGGTGGCTGTGAGTGACTTGTGAGTGAGTGAGTGAGTGAGTGAGTGAGTGAGTGAGTGAAGGTGCTGCTTTGGATGATAGAAGTTGTGCCCATTTCATCATCATCTGTTGGTGGCTGTGACTGACTTGTGAGTGAGTGAGTGAAGGTGCTGCTTTGGATGATAGAAGTTGTGACCATTTCATCATCATCTGTTGGTGGCTGTCAGTGACTTTTGATTGAGTGAGTGAGTGAGTGAAGGTGCTGCTTTGGATGATAGAAGTTGTGCCCATTTCATCATCATCTGTTGGTGGCTGTGAGTGAGTGAGTGAGTGAGTGAGTGAGTGAGTGAATGAGTGAGTGAAGGTGCTGCTTTGGATGATAGAAGTTGTGACCATTTCATCATCATCTGTTGGTGGCTGTGAGTGAGTGAGTGAGTGAGTGAGTGAGTGAGTGAGTGAATGAGTGAGTGAGTGAGTGAATGAGTGAGTGAAGGTGCTGCTTTGGATGATAGAAGTTGTGCCCATTTCATCATCATCTGTTGGTGGCTGTGAGTGAGTGAGTGAGTGAGTGAGTGAAGGTGCTGCTTTGGATGACAGAAGTTGTGCCCATTTTGCCATCATCTGTTGGTGGCTGTGAGTGAGTGAGTGAGTGAGTGAGTGAAGGTACTGCTTTGGATGACAGAAGTTGTGCCCATTTCATCATCATCTGTTGGTGGCTGTGAGTGAGTGAGTGAGTGAGTGAGTGAAGGTGCTGCTTTGGATGATAGAAGTTGTGCCCAATTCATCGTCATTTGTTGGTGGTTGTGAGTGACGAGTGAGTGATTGAGTGAGTGATTGAGTGAGTGAAGGTGCTGCTTTGGATGATACAAGCTGTGCCCATTTCATCATCATCTGTTGGTGCCTGTGAGTGAGTGAGTGAGGGAGTGAGTGAGTGAAGGTGCTGCTTTAGATGATAGAAGTTGTGAGCATTTCATCATCATCTGTTGGTGGCTGTGAGTGAGTGAGTGAGTGAGTGAGTGAGTGAGTGAAGGTGCTGCTTTGGATGATAGTTGTGCCCATTTCATCATCATCTGTTGGTGGCTGTGAGTGACTTGTGAGTGAGTGAGTGAGTGAGTGAGTGAGTGAGTGAAGGTGCTGCTTTGGATGATAGAAGTTGTGCCCATTTCATCATCATCTGTTGGTGGCTGTGAGTGAGTGAGTGAGTGAGTGAACGAGTGAGT
>CM050689.1:12336207-12338707 GCA_027574665.1 Rhynochetos jubatus | reverse complement strand
AGTGAAGGTGCTGCTTTGGATGATAGTTGTGCCCATTTCATCATCATCTGTTGGTGGCTGTGAGTGACTTGTGAGTGAGTGAGTGAGTGAGTGAGTGAGTGAAGGTGCTGCTTTGGATGATAGAAGTTGTGCCCATTTCATCATCATCTGTTGGTGGCTGTGAGTGAGTGAGTTAGTGAGTGAGTGAGTGAAGGTGCTGCTTTGGATGATAGAAGTGCCCAATTCGTCATCATCTGTTGGTGGCTGTGAGTGAGTGAGTGAGTGAGTGAGTGAGTGAAGGTGCTGCTTTGGATGATAGAAGTTGTGCCCATTTCATCATCATCTGTTGGTGGCTGTGAGTGAGTGAGTGAGTGAACGAGTGAGTGAGTGAGTGAGTGAAGGTGCTGCTTTGGATGATAGAAGTTGTGCCCATTTCATCATCATCTGTTGGTGGCTCTGAGTGAGTGAGTGAGTGAGTGAGTGAGTGAGTGAAGGTGCTGCTTTGGATGACAGAAGTTGTGCCCATTTTGCCATCATCTGTTGGTGGCTGTGAGTGAGTGAGTGAGTGAGTGAGTGAGTGAAGGTGCTGCTTTGAATGACACAAGTTTTGGCCATTTCATCATCATCTGTTGGTGGCTGTCAGTGACTTTTGATTGAGTTGTGAGTGAAGGTGCTGCTTTGGATGATAGAAGTTGTGACCATTTCATCATCATCTCTTGGTGGCTGTGAGTGAGTGAGTGAGTGAGTGAGTGAGTGAGTGAGTGAAGGTGCTGCTTTGGATGATAGAAGTTGTGCCCAATTCATCGTCATCTGTTGGTGGTTGTGAGTGACGAGTGAGTGATTGAGTGAGTGAGTGAGTGAAGGTGCTGCTTTGGATGATAGAAGTTGTGCCCAATTCATCGTCATCTGTTGGTGGTTGTGAGTGACGAGTGAGTGATTGAGTGAGTGATTGAGTGAGTGAAGGTGCTGCTTTGGATGATACAAGCTGTGCCCATTTCATCATCATCTGTTGGTGCCTGTGAGTGAGTGAGTGAGGGAGTGAGTGAGTGAAGGTGCTGCTTTAGATGATAGAAGTTGTGACCATTTCATCATCATCTGTTGGTGGCTGTGAGTGAGTGAGTGAGTGAGTGAGTGAGTGAGTGAGTGAGTGAAGGTGCTGCTTTGGATGATAGAAGTTGTGCCCATTTCATCATCATCTTTTGGTGGCTGTGAGTGACTTGTGAGTGATTGACTGAGTGATTGAGTGCGTGAAGGTGCTGCTTTGGATGATGGAAGTTGTGCCCATTTCATCATCATCTGTTGGTGGCTGTGAGTGAGTGAGTGAGTGAGTGAGTGAGTGAGTGAGTGAAGGTGCTGCTTTGGATGATAGAAGTTGTGCCCATTTCATCATCATCTGTTGGTGGCTGTGAGTGAGTGAGTGAGTGAGTGAGTGAGTGAGTGAAGGTGCTGCTTTGGATGATAGAAGTTGTGCCCATTTCATCATCATCTGTTGGTGGCTGTGAGTGAGTGAGTGAGTGAGTGAGTGAGTGAGTGAGTGAGTGAAGGTGCTGCTTTGGATGATAGAAGTTGTGCCCATTGCATCATCATCTGTTGGTGGCTGTGAGTGAGTGAGTGAGTGAGTGAGTGAGTGAGTGAGTGAAGGTGCTGCTTTGGATGATAGAAGTTGTGCCCATTTCCTCATCATCTGTTGGTGGCTGTGAGTGAGTGAGTGAGTGAGTGAGTGAGTGAGTGAAGGTGCTGCTTTGGATGATAGAAGTTGTGCCCATTTCATCATCATCTGTTGGTGGCTGTGAGTGAGTGAGTGAGTGAGTGAGTGAAGGTGCTGCTTTGGCTGCTAGAAGTTGTGCCCATTTCATCATCATCTGTTGGTGGCTGTGAGTGAGTGAGTGAGTGAAGGTGCTGCTTTGGCTGCTAGAAGTTGTGCCCATTTCATCATCATCTGTTGGTGGCTGTGAGTGAGTGAGTGAGTGAAGGTGCTGCTTTGGATGATAGAAGTTGTGCCCATTTCATCATCATCTGTTGGTGGCTGTGAGTGACTTGTCAGTGAGTGAGTGAGTGAGTGAGTGAGTGAAGGTGCTGCTTTGGCTGCTAGAAGTTGTGCCCATTTCATCATCATCTGTTGGTGGCTGTGAGTGAGTGAGTGAGTGAGTGAGTGAGTGAGTGAAGGTGCTGCTTTGAATGACACAAGTTTTGCCCATTTCATCATCATCTGTTGGTGGCTGTCAGTGACTTTTGATTGAGTTGTGAGTGAAGGTGCTGCTTTGGCTGCTAGAAGTTGTGCCCATTTCATCATCATCTGTTGGTGGCTGTGAGTGAGTGAGTGAGTGAGTGAGTGAGTGAGTGAGTGAAGGTGCTGCTTTGAATGACACAAGTTTTGGCCATTTCATCATCATCTGTTGGTGGCTGTCAGTGACTTTTGATTGAGTTGTGAGTGAAGGTGCTGCTTTGGATGATAGAAGTTGTGACCATTTCATCATCATCTCTTGGTGGCTGTGAGTGAGTGAGTGAGTGAGTGAGTGAG
>CM050689.1:12316207-12333707 GCA_027574665.1 Rhynochetos jubatus | reverse complement strand
GTGAGTGAGTGAGTGAGTGAGTGAGTGAGTGAGTGAAGGTGCTGCTTTGGATGACAGAAGTTGTGCCCATTTTGCCATCATCTGTTGGTGGCTGTGAGTGAGTGAGTGAGTGAGTGAGTGAGTGAGTGAAGGTACTGCTTTGGATGACAGAAGTTGTGCCCATTTCATCATCATCTGTTGGTGGCTGTGAGTGAGTGAGTGAGTGAGTGAAGGTGCTGCTTTGGATGATACAAGCTGTGCCCATTTCATCATCATCTGTTGGTGCCTGTGAGTGAGTGAGTGAGGGAGTGAGTGAGTGAAGGTGCTGCTTTGGATGATAGAAGTTGTGCCCATTTCATCATCATCTGTTGGTGGCTGTGAGTGAGTGAGTGAGTGAGTGAGTGAGTGAGTGAAGGTGCTGCTTTGGATGATAGAAGTCGTGCCCATTTCATCAACATCTGTTGGTGGCTGTGAGTGAGTGAGTGAGTGAGTGAGTGAGTGAAGGTGCTGCTTTGGATGATAGAAGTTGTGCCCATTTCATCATCATCTGTTGGTGGCTGTGAGTGAGTGAGTGAGTGAGTGAGTGAAGGTGCTGCTTTGGATGATAGAACTTGTGCCCATTTCATCATCATCTGTTGGTGGCTGTGAGTGACTTGTGAGTGAGTGAATGAGTGAGTGAGTGAGTGAGTGAAGGTGCTGCTTTGGATGATAGACGTTGTGCCCATTTCATCATCATCTGTTGGTGGCTGTGAGTGAGTGAGTGAGTGAGTGAGTGAGTGAGTGAAGTTGCTGCTTTGGATGATAGTTGTGCCCATTTCATCATCATCTGTTGGTGGCTGTGAGTGACTTGTGAGTGAGTGAGTGAGTGAGTGAGTGAGTGAGTGAGTGAAGGTGCTGCTTTGGATGATAGAAGTTGTGCCCATTTCATCATCATCTGTTGGTGGCTGTGAGTGAGTGAGTTAGTGAGTGAGTGAGTGAAGGTGCTGCTTTGGATGATAGAAGTGCCCAATTCGTCATCATGTGTTGGTGGCTGTGAGTGAGTGAGTGAGTGAGTGAGTGAGTGAGTGAAGGTGCTGCTTTGGCTGCTAGAAGATGTGCCCATTTCATCATCATCTGTTGGTGGCTGTGAGTGACTTGTGAGTGAGTTAGTGAGTGAGTGAGTGAGTGAAGGTGCTGCTTTGGATGATAGAACTTGTGCCCATTTCATCATCATCTGTTGGTGGCTGTGAGTGAGTGAGTGAGTGAGTGAGTGAGTGAGTGAAGGTGCTGCTTTGGATGATAGAAGTTGTGCCCATTTCATCATCATCTGTTGGTGGCTGTGAGTGAGTGAGTGAGTGAGTGAGTGAGTGAGTGAGTGAAGGTGCTGCTTTGGATGATAGAAGTTGTGCCCATTTCATCATCATCTGTTGGTGGCTGTGAGTGACTTGTGAGTGAGTGAGTGAGTGAGTGAGTGAAGGTGCTGCTTTGGATGATAGAAGTTGTGCCCATTTCATCATCATCTGTTGGTGGCTGTGAGTGAGTGAGTGAGTGAGTGAGTGAGTGAGTGAGTGAAGGTGCTGCTTTGGATGATAGAAGTTGTGCCCATTTCATCATCATCTGTTGGTGGCTCTGAGTGAGTGAGTGAGTGAGTGAGTGAGTGAGTGAGTGAGTGAGTGAAGGTGCTGCTTTGGATGATAGAAGTTTTCCCCTTTTCACCATCATCTGTTGGTGGCTGTGAGTGAGTGAGTGAGTGAGTGAGTGAGTGAGTGAAGGTGCTGCTTTGGCTGCTAGAAGTTGTGCCCATTTCATCATCATCTGTGGGTGGCTGTGAGTGAGTGAGTGAGAGTGAGTGAGTGAGTGAAGGTGCTGCTTTGGATGATGGAAGTTGTGCCCATTTCATCATCATCTGTTGGTGGCTGTGAGTGAGTGAGTGAGTGAGTGAGTGAGTGAAGGTGCTGCTTTGGCTGCTAGAAGTTGTGCCCATTTCATCATCATCTGTTGGTGGCTGTGAGTGAGTGAGTGAGTGAGTGAGTGAGTGAGTGAGTGAGTGAAGGTGCTGCTTTGAATGACACAAGTTTTGCCCATTTCATCATCATCTGTTGGTGGCTGTCAGTGACTTTTGATTGAGTTGTGAGTGAAGGTGCTGCTTTGGATGATAGAAGTTGTGCCCAATTCATCGTCATCTGTTGGTGGTTGTGAGTGACGAGTGAGTGATTGAGTGAGTGATTGAGTGAGTGAAGGTGCTGCTTTGGATGATACAAGCTGTGCCCATTTCATCATCATCTGTTGGTGCCTGTGAGTGAGTGAGTGAGGGAGTGAGTGAGTGAAGGTGCTGCTTTGGATGATAGAAGTTGTGACCATTTCATCATCATCTGTTGGTGGCTGTGAGTGAGTGAGTGAGTGAGTGAGTGAGTGAAGGTGCTGCTTTGGATGATAGAAGTCGTGCCCATTTCATCAACATCTGTTGGTGGCTGTGAGTGAGTGAGTGAGTGAGTGAGTGAGTGAGTGAGTGAAGGTGCTGCTTTGGATGACAGAAGTTGTGCCCATTTCATCATCATCTGTTGGTGGCTGTGAGTGAGTGAGTGAGTGAGTGAGTGAAGGTGCTGCTTTGGATGATAGAACTTGTGCCCATTTCATCATCATCTGTTGGTGGCTGTGAGTGACTTGTGAGTGAGTGAATGAGTGAGTGAGTGAGTGAGTGAAGGTGCTGCTTTGGATGATAGACGTTGTGCCCATTTCATGATCATCTGTTGGTGGCTGTGAGTGAGTGAGTGAGTGAGTGAGTGAGTGAAGGTGCTGCTTTGGATGATAGTTGTGCCCATTTCATCATCATCTGTTGGTGGCTGTGAGTGACTTGTGAGTGAGTGAGTGAGTGAGTGAGTGAGTGAGTGAGTGAAGGTGCTGCTTTGGATGATAGAAGTTGTGCCCATTTCATCATCATCTGTTGGTGGCTGTGAGTGAGTGAGTGAGTGAGTGAGTGAGTGAGTGAGTGAAGGTGCTGCTTTGGATGATAGAAGTTGTGCCCATTTCATCATCATCTGTTGGTGGCTGTGAGTGAGTGAGTGAGTGAGTGAGTGAGTGAGTGAGTGAGTGAAGGTGCTGCTTTGGATGATAGAAGTTGTGCCCATTTCACCATCATCTGTTGGTGGCTGTGAGTGAGTGAGTGAGTGAGTGAGTGAGTGAGTGAGTGAGTGAAGGTGCTGCTTTGGCTGCTAGAAGTTGTGCCCATTTCATCATCATCTGTGGGTGGCTGTGAGTGAGTGAGTGAGTGAGTGAGTGAGTGAGTGAGTGAAGGTGCTGCTTTGGATGATGGAAGTTGTGCCCATTTCATCATCATCTGTGGGTGGCTGTGAGTGAGTGAGTGAGTGAGTGAGTGAGTGAGTGAGTGAGTGAAGGTGCTGCTTTGGATGATGGAAGTTGTGCCCATTTCATTATCATCTGTTGGTGGCTGTGAGTGAGTGAGTGAGTGAGTGAGTGAGTGAGTGAGTGAAGGTGCTGCTTTGGCTGCTAGAAGTTGTGCCCATTTCATCATCATCTGTGGGTGGCTGTGAGTGAGTGAGTGAGAGTGAGTGAGTGAAGGTGCTGCTTTGGATGATGGAAGTTGTGCCCATTTCATCATCATCTGTTGGTGGCTGTGAGTGACTTGTCAGTGAGTGAGTGAGTGAGTGAGTGAAGGTGCTGCTTTGGCTGCTAGAAGTTGTGCCCATTTCATCATCATCTGTTGGTGGCTGTGAGTGAGTGAGTGAGTGAGTGAGTGAGTGAGTGAGTGAAGGTGCTGCTTTGAATGACACAAGTTTTGCCCATTTCATCATCATCTGTTGGTGGCTGTCAGTGACTTTTGATTGAGTTGTGAGTGAAGGTGCTGCTTTGGATGATAGAAGTTGTGCCCAATTCATCGTCATCTGTTGGTGGTTGTGAGTGACGAGTGAGTGATTGAGTGAGTGATTGAGTGAGTGAAGGTGCTGCTTTGGATGATACAAGCTGTGCCCATTTCATCATCATCTGTTGGTGCCTGTGAGTGAGTGAGTGAGGGAGTGAGTGAGTGAAGGTGCTGCTTTGGATGATAGAAGTTGTGACCATTTCATCATCATCTGTTGGTGGCTGTGAGTGAGTGAGTGAGTGAGTGAGTGAGTGAGTGAAGGTGC
The DNA here is from genome assembly GCA_027574665.1 of Rhynochetos jubatus. Taxonomy (NCBI): domain Eukaryota; kingdom Metazoa; phylum Chordata; class Aves; order Eurypygiformes; family Rhynochetidae; genus Rhynochetos; species Rhynochetos jubatus. The sequence goes on along the minus strand of CM050689.1, from coordinate 12,329,604 downwards.
TGCTTTGGATGATAGAAGTCGTGCCCATTTCATCAACATCTGTTGGTGGCTGTGAGTGAGTGAGTGAGTGAGTGAGTGAGTGAGTGAAGGTGCTGCTTTGGATGACAGAAGTTGTGCCCATTTCATCATCATCTGTTGGTGGCTGTGAGTGAGTGAGTGAGTGAGTGAAGGTGCTGCTTTGGATGATAGAACTTGTGCCCATTTCATCATCATCTGTTGGTGGCTGTGAGTGACTTGTGAGTGAGTGAATGAGTGAGTGAGTGAGTGAGTGAGTGAGTGAAGGTGCTGCTTTGGATGATAGACGTTGTGCCCATTTCATGATCATCTGTTGGTGGCTGTGAGTGAGTGAGTGAGTGAGTGAGTGAGTGAGTGAGTGAGTGAAGTTGCTGCTTTGGATGATAGTTGTGCCCATTTCATCATCATCTGTTGGTGGCTGTGAGTGACTTGTGAGTGAGTGAGTGAGTGAGTGAGTGAGTGAGTGAGTGAGTGAGTGAGTGAAGGTGCTGCTTTGGATGACAGAAGTTGTGCCCATTTCCTCATCATCTGTTGGTGGCTGTGAGTGAGTGAGTGAGTGAGTGAGTGAGTGAGTGAGTGAGTGAGTGAAGGTGCTGCTTTGGCTGCTAGAAGTTGTGCCCATTTCATCATCATCTGCGGGTGGCTGTGAGTGAGTGAGTGAGAGTGAGTGAGTGAGTGAAGGTGCTGCTTTGGATGATGGAAGTTGTGCCCATTTCATCATCATCTGTTGGTGGCTGTGAGTGACTTGTCAGTGAGTGAGTGAGTGAGTGAGTGAAGGTGCTGCTTTGGCTCCTAGAAGTTGTGCCCATTTCATCATCATCTGTTGGTGGCTGTGAGTGACTTGTGAGTGAGTGAGTGATTGAGTGAGTGATTGAGTGAGTGAAGGTGCTGCTTTGGATGATACAAGCTGTGCCCATTTCATCATCATCTGTTGGTGCCTGTGAGTGAGTGAGTGAGGGAGTGAGTGAGTGAAGGTGCTGCTTTGGATGATAGAAGTTGTGACCATTTCATCATCATCTGTTGGTGGCTGTGAGTGAGTGAGTGAGTGAGTGAGTGAGTGAGTGAGTGAAGGTGCTGCTTTGGATGATAGAAGTCGTGCCCATTTCATCAACATCTGTTGGTGGCTGTGAGTGAGTGAGTGAGTGAGTGAGTGAGTGAGTAAGTGAGTGAAGGTGCTGCTTTGGATGACAGAAGTTGTGCCCATTTCATCATCATCTGTTGGTGGCTGTGAGTGAGTGAGTGAGTGAGTGAAGGTGCTGCTTTGGATGATAGAACTTGTGCCCATTTCATCATCATCTGTTGGTGGCTGTGAGTGACTTGTGAGTGAGTGAGTGAGTGAGTGAGTGAGTGAGTGAGTGAAGGTGCTGCTTTGGATGATAGACGTTGTGCCCATTTCATGATCATCTGTTGGTGGCTGTGAGTGAGTGAGTGAGTGAGTGAGTGAGTGAGTGAGTGAGTGAAGTTGCTGCTTTGGATGATAGTTGTGCCCATTTCATCATCATCTGTTGGTGGCTGTGAGTGACTTGTGAGTGAGTGAGTGAGTGAGTGAGTGAAGGTGCTGCTTTGGATGATAGAAGTTGTGCCCATTTCATCATCATCTGTTGGTGGCTGTGAGTGAGTGAGTGAGTGAGTGAGTGAGTGAGTGAGTGAGTGAAGGTGCTGCTTTGGATGATAGAAGTTGTGCCCATTTCATCATCATCTGTTGGTGGCTGTGAGTGAGTGAGTGAGTGAGTGAGTGAGTGAGTGAGTGAGTGAAGGTGCTGCTTTGGATGATAGAAGTTGTGCCCATTTCACCATCATCTGTTGGTGGCTGTGAGTGAGTGAGTGAGTGAGTGAGTGAGTGAGTGAGTGAAGGTGCTGCTTTGAATGACACAAGTTTTGCCCATTTCATCATCATCTGTTGGTGGCTGTCAGTGACTTTTGATTGAGTTGTGAGTGAAGGTGCTGCTTTGGATGATAGAAGTTGTGCCCAATTCATCGTCATCTGTTGGTGGTTGTGAGTGACGAGTGAGTGATTGAGTGAGTGATTGAGTGAGTGAAGGTGCTGCTTTGGATGATACAAGCTGTGCCCATTTCATCATCATCTGTTGGTGCCTGTGAGTGAGTGAGTGAGGGAGTGAGTGAGTGAAGGTGCTGCTTTGGATGATAGAAGTTGTGACCATTTCATCATCATCTGTTGGTGGCTGTGAGTGAGTGAGTGAGTGAGTGAGTGAGTGAGTGAAGGTGCTGCTTTGGATGATAGAAGTCGTGCCCATTTCATCAACATCTGTTGGTGGCTGTGAGTGAGTGAGTGAGTGAGTGAGTGAGTGAGTGAGTGAAGGTGCTGCTTTGGATGACAGAAGTTGTGCCCATTTCATCATCATCTGTTGGTGGCTGTGAGTGACTTGTGAGTGAGTGAGTGAGTGAAGGTGCTGGTTTGGATGATAGAACTTGTGCCCATTTCATCATCATCTGTTGGTGGCTGAGTGACTTGTGAGTGAGTGAATGAGTGAGTGAGTGAGTGAGTGAGTGAAGGTGCTGCTTTGGATGATAGACGTTGTGCCCATTTCATCATCATCTGTTGGTGGCTGTGAGTGAGTGAGTGAGTGAGTGAGTGAGTGAGTGAGTGAAGTTGCTGCTTTGGATGATAGTTGTGCCCATTTCATCATCATCTGTTGGTGGCTGTGAGTGACTTGTGAGTGAGTGAGTGAGTGAGTGAGTGAGTGAGTGAAGGTGCTGCTTTGGATGATAGAAGTTGTGCCCATTTCATCATCATCTGTTGGTGGCTGTGAGTGAGTGAGTGAGTGAGTGAGTGAGTGAGTGAGTGAGTGAAGGTGCTGCTTTGGATGATAGAAGTGCCCAATTCGTCATCATGTGTTGGTGGCTGTGAGTGAGTGAGTGAGTGAGTGAGTGAAGGTGCTGCTTTGGCTGCTAGAAGTTGTGCCCATTTCATCATCATCTGTTGGTGGCTGTGAGTGACTTGTGAGTGAGTTAGTGAGTGAGTGAGTGAGCGAAGGTGCTGCTTTGGATGATAGAACTTGTGCCCATTTCATCATCATCTGTTGGTGGCTGTGAGTGAGTGAGTGAGTGAGTGAGTGAGTGAGTGAGTGAAGGTGCTGCTTTGGATGATAGAAGTTGTGCCCATTTCATCATCATCTGTTGGTGGCTGTGAGTGAGTGAGTGAGTGAGTGAGTGAGTGAGTGAAGGTGCTGCTTTGGATGATAGAAGTTGTGCCCATTTCATCATCATCTGTTGGTGGCTGTGAGTGAGTGAGTGAGTGAGTGAGTGAGTGAGTGAGTGAAGGTGCTGCTTTGGATGATAGAAGTTGTGCCCATTTCATCATCATCTGTTGGTGGCTGTGAGTGAGTGAGTGAGTGAGTGAGTGAGTGAGTGAGTGAAGGTGCTGCTTTGGATGATAGAAGTTGTGCCCATTTCATCATCATCTGTTGGTGGCTGTGAGTGAGTGAGTGAGTGAGTGAGTGAAGGTGCTGCTTTGGATGATAGAAGTTGTGCCCATTTCACCATCATCTGTTGGTGGCTGTGAGTGAGTGAGTGAGTGAGTGAGTGAAGGTGCTGCTTTGGATGATAGAAGTTGTGCCCATTTCACCATCATCTGTTGGTGGCTGTGAGTGAGTGAGTGAGTGAGTGAGTGAGTGAGTGAGTGAAGGTGCTGCTTTGGCTGCTAGAAGTTGTGCCCATTTCATCATCATCTGTGGGTGGCTGTGAGTGAGTGAGTGAGTGAGTGAGTGAGTGAGTGAGTGAGTGAAGGTGCTGCTTTGGATGATGGAAGTTGTGCCCATTTCATTATCATCTGTTGGTGGCTGTGAGTGAGTGAGTGAGTGAGTGAGTGAGTGAGTGAGTGAAGGTGCTGCTTTGGCTGCTAGAAGTTGTGCCCATTTCATCATCATCTGTGGGTGGCTGTGAGTGAGTGAGTGAGAGTGAGTGAGTGAGTGAAGGTGCTGCTTTGGATGATGGAAGTTGTGCCCATTTCATCATCATCTGTTGGTGGCTGTGAGTGACTTGTCAGTGAGTGAGTGAGTGAGTGAGTGAAGGTGCTGCTTTGGCTGCTAGAAGTTGTGCCCATTTCATCATCATCTGTTGGTGGCTGTGAGTGAGTGAGTGAGTGAGTGAGTGAGTGAAGGTGCTGCTTTGAATGACACAAGTTTTGCCCATTTCATCATCATCTGTTGGTGGCTGTCAGTGACTTTTGATTGAGTTGTGAGTGAAGGTGCTGCTTTGGATGATAGAAGTTGTGCCCATTTCATCATCATCTGTTGGTGGCTGTGACTGAGTGAGTGAGTGAGTGAATGAGTGAGTGAAGGTGCTGCTTTGGATGATAGAAGTTGTGCCCATTTCATCATCATCTGTTGGTGGCTGTGAGTGAGTGAGTGAGTGAGTGAGTGAGTGAAGGTGCTGCTTTGGATGACAGAAGTTGTGCCCATTTTGCCATCATCTGTTGGTGGCTGTGAGTGAGTGAGTGAGTGAGTGAGTGAGTGAGTGAGTGAGTGAAGGTACTGCTTTGGATGACAGAAGTTGTGCCCAATTCATCATCATCTGTTGGTGGCTGTGAGTGAGTGAGTGAGTGAGTGAGTGAGTGAGTGAGTGAGTGAAGGTGCTGCTTTGGATGATAGAAGTTGTGCCCAATTCATCGTCATCTGTTGGTAGCTGTGAGTGACTTATGAGTGATTGAGTGAGTGAAGGTGCTGCTTTGGATGATACAAGCTGTGCCCATTTCATCATCATCTGTTGGTGCCTGTGAGTGAGTGAGTGAGTGAGGGAGTGAGTGAGTGAAGGTGCTGCTTTGGATGATAGAAGTTGTGACCATTTTGTCATCATCTGTTGGTGGCTGTGAGTGAGTGAATGAGTGAGTGAGTGAGTGAGTGAGTGAGTGAGTGAGTGAAGGTGCTGCTTTGGATGATAGAAGTTGTGCCCATTTCATCATCTTCTGTTGGTGGCTGTGAGTGAGTGAGTGAGTGAGTGAGTGAGTGAGTGAGTGAGTGAAGGTGGTGCTTTGGATGATAGAAGTTGTGCCCATTTCATCATCATCTGTTGGTGGCTGTGAGTGAGTGAGTGAGTGAGTGAGTGAGTGAAGGTCCTGCTTTGGATGATAGAAGTCGTGCCCATTTCATCATCATCTGTTGGTGGCTGTGAGTGAGTGAGTGAGTGAGTGAAGGTGCTGCTTTGGATGATAGAAGTCGTGCCCATTTCATCATCATCTGTTGGTGGCTGTGAGTGAGTGAGTGAGTGAGTGAGTGAGTGAGTGAGTGAGTGAGTGAGTGAAGGTGCTGCTTTGGATGATAGAAGTTGTGCCCATTTCATCATCATCTGTTGGTGGCTGTGAGTGAGTGAGTGAGGGAGTGAGTGAGGGAGTGAAGGTGCTGCTTTGGATGATAGAAGTCGTGCCCATTTCATCATCATCTGTTGGTGGCTGTGAGTGAGTGAGTGAGTGAGTGAGTGAGTGAGTGAAGGTGCTACTTTGGATGATAGAAGTTGTGCCTATTTCATCATCATCTGTGGGTGGCTGTGAGTGAGTGAGTGAGGGAGTGAGTGAGTGAAGGTGCTGCTTTGGATGATAGAAGTTGTGACCATTTTGTCATCATCTGTTGGTGGCTGTGAGTGAGTGAATGAGTGAGTGAGTGAGTGAGTGAGTGAGTGAGTGAATGAGTGAAGGTGCTGCTTTGGATGATAGAAGTTGTGCCCATTTCATCATCATCTGTTGGTGGCTGTGAGTGAGTGAGTGAGTGAGTGAAGGTGCTGCTTTGGATGACAGAAGTTGTGCCCATTTCATCATCATCTGTTGGTGGCTGTGAGTGAGTGAGTGAGTGAGTGAGTGAGTGAAGGTGCTGCTTTGGCTGCTAGAAGTTGTGCCCATTTCATCATCATCTGTTGGTGGCTGTGAGTGAGTGAGTGAGTGAGTGAGTGAGTGAGTGAGTGAGTGAAGGTGCTGCTTTGGCTGCTAGAAGTTGTGCCCATTTCATCATCATCTGTTGGTGGCTGTGAGTGAGTGAGTGAGTGAGTGAGTGAGTGAAGGTACTGCTTTGGATGACAGAAGTTGTGCCCATTTCATCATCATCTGTTGGTGGCTGTGAGTGAGTGAGTGAAGGTGCTGCTTTGGATGATAGAACTTGTGCCCATTTCATCATCATCTGTTGGTGGCTGTGAGTGACTTGTGAGTGAGTGAATGAGTGAGTGAGTGAGTGAGTGAAGGTGCTGCTTTGGATGATAGAAGTTGTGCCCATTTCATCATCATCTGTTGGTGGCTGTGAGTGAGTGAGCTAGTGAGTGAGTGAGTGAAGGTGCTGCTTTGGATGATAGAAGTTGTGCCCAATTCGTCATCATGTGTTGGTGGCTGTGGTGAGTGAGTGAGTGAGTGAGTGAGTGAGTGAAGGTGCTGCTTTGGATGATAGAAGTTGTGCCCATTTCATCATCATCTGTTGGTGGCTGTGAGTGAGTGAGTGAGTGAGTGAGTGAGTGAGTGAGTGAGTGAGTGAAGGTACTGCTTTGGATGACAGAAGTTGTGCCCATTTCATCATCATCTGTTGGTGGCTGTGAGTGAGTGAGTGAGTGAGTGAGTGAGTGAGTGATTTAGTGCGTGAAGGTGCTCCTTTGGGTGATGGAAGTTGTGCCCATTTCATCATCATGTGTTGGTGGCTGTGAGTGAGTGAGTGAGTGAGTGAGTGAGTGAGTGAGTGAGTGAGTGAAGGTGCTGCTTTGGATGATAGAAGTTGTGCCCATTTCATCATCATCTGTTGGTGCCTGTGAGGGAGTGAGTGAGGGAGTGAGGGAGTGAAGGTGCTGCTTTGGAAGACAGAAGTTGTGCCCATTTCATCATCATCTGTTGGTGGCTGTGAGTGAGTGAGTTGTGAGTGAGTGAGTGAGTGAGTGAAGGTGCTGCTTTGGATGATAGAAGTGCCCATTTCATCATCATCTGTTGGTGGCTGTGAGTGAGTGAGTCAGTGAGTGAAGGTGCTGCTTTGGATGACAGAAGTTGTGCCCATTTCATCATCATCTGTTGGTGGCTGTGAGTGAGTGAGTGAGTGAGTGAGTGAGTGAGTAAAGGTGCTGCTTTGGATGATAGAACTTGTGCCCATTTCATCATCATCTGTTGGTGGCTGTGAGTGAGTGAGTGAGTGAGTGAGTGAGTGAGTGAGTGAAGGTGCTGCTTTGGCTGCTAGAAGTTGTGCCCATTTCATCATCATCTGTTGGTGGCTGTGAGTGAGTGAGTGAGTGAGTGAAGGTACTGCTTTGGAAGATAGAAGTTGTGCCCATTTCATCATCATCTGTTGGTGGCTGTGAGTGAGTGAGTGAGTGAGTGAGTGAGTGAGTGAGTGAAGGTGCTGCTTTGGATGACAGAAGTGGTGACCAATTTGTCATCATCTGTTGATGGCTGTGAGTGACTTGTGAGTGAGTGAGTGAGTGAGTGAGTGAGTGAGTGAAGGTGCTGCTTTGGATGATAGAAGTTGTGCCCATTTCATCATCATCTGTTGGTGGCTGTGAGTGAGTGAGTGAGTGAGTGAAGGTGCTGCTTTGGATGACAGAAGTTGTGCCCATTTCATCATCATCTGTTGGTGGCTGTGAGTGAGTGAGTGAGTGAGTGAGTGAAGGTGCTGCTTTGGATGACAGAAGTGGTGACCAATTTGTCATCATCTGTTGATGGCTGTGAGTGACTTGTGAGTGAGTGAGTGAGTGAGTGAGTGAGTGAAGGTGCTGCTTTGGATGATAGAAGTTGTGCCCATTTCATCATCATCTGTTGGTGGCTGTGAGTGAGTGGGTGAGTGAGTGAGTGAGTGAGTGAGTGGGTGAAGGTGCTGCTTTGGCTGCTAGAAGTTGTGCCCATTTCATCATCATCTGTTGGTGGCTGTGAGTGAGTGAGTGAGTGAGTGAGTGAGTGAGTGAGTGAAGGTGCTGCTTTGGATGATAGAAGTTGTGCCCATTTCATCATCATCTGTTGGTGGCTGTGAGTGACTTGTGAGTGAGTGAATGAGTGAGTGAGTGAGTGAGTGAAGGTGCTGCTTTGGATGATAGACGTTGTGCCCATTTCATCATCATCTGTTGGTGGCTGTGAGTGACTTGTGAGTGAGTGAGTGAATGAGTGAGTGAGTGAAGGTGCTGCTTTGGATGATAGAAGTTGTGCCCATTTCATCATCATCTGTTGGTGGCTGTGAGTGACTTGTGAGTGAGTGAGTGAGTGAGTGAGTGAGTGAAGGTGCTGCTTTGGGTGATAGAAGTTGTGCCCATTTCATCATCATCTGTTGGTGGCTGTGAGTGAGTGAGTTAGTGAGTGAGTGAGTGAAGGTGCTGCTTTGGATGATAGAAGTGCCCAATTCGTCATCATGTGTTGGTGGCTGTGAGTGACTTGTGAGTGAGTGAGTGAGTGAGTGAGTGAAGGTGCTGCTTTGGCTGCTAGAAGTTGTGCCCATTTCATCATCATCTGTTGGTGGCTGTGAGTGACTTGTGAGTGAGTTAGTGAGTGAGTGAGTGAGTGAAGGTGCTGCTTTGGATGATAGAACTTGTGCCCATTTCATCATCATCTGTTGGTGGCTCTGAGTGAGTGAGTGAGTGAGTGAGTGAGTGAAGGTGCTGCTTTGGATGATAGAAGTTGTGCCCATTTCATCATCATCTGTTGGTGGCTGTGAGTGAGTGAGTGAGTGAGTGAGTGAGTGAGTGAGTGAGTGAAGGTGCTGCTTTGGATGATAGAAGTTGTGCCCATTTCATCATCATCTGTTGGTGGCTGTGAGTGAGTGAGTGAGTGAGTGAGTGAGTGAGTGAGTGAAGGTGCTGCTTTGGATGATGGAAGTTGTGCCCATTTCATTATCATATGTTGGTGGCTGTGAGTGAGTGAGTGAGTGAGTGAAGGTGCTGCTTTGGATGATAGAAGTTGTGCCCATTTCATCATCATCTGTTGGTGGCTGTGAGTGACTTGTCAGTGAGTGAGTGAGTGAGTGAGTGAGTGAAGGTGCTGCTTTGGCTGCTAGAAGTTGTGCCCATTTCATTATCATATGTTGGTGGCTGTGAGTGAGTGAGTGAGTGAGTGAAGGTGCTGCTTTGGATGATAGAAGTTGTGCCCATTTCATCATCATCTGTTGGTGGCTGTGAGTGACTTGTCAGTGAGTGAGTGAGTGAGTGAGTGAGTGAAGGTGCTGCTTTGGCTGCTAGAAGTTGTGCCCATTTCATCATCATCTGTTGGTGGCTGAGTGAGTGAGTGAGTGAGTGAAGGTGCTGCTTTGAATGACACAAGTTTTGCCCATTTCATCATCATCTGTTGGTGGCTGTCAGTGACTTTTGAGTTGTGAGTGAAGGTGCTGCTTTGGATGATAGAAGTTGTGACCATTTCACCATCATCTGTTGGTGGCTGTGAGTGAGTGAGTGAGTGAGTGAGTGAGTGAGTGAGTGAAGGTGCTGCTTTGGATGATAGAAGTTGTGCCCATTTCATCATCATCTGTTGGTGGCTGTGAGTGAGTGAGTGAGTGAGTGAGTGAGTGAGTGAAGGTGCTGCTTTGGCTGCTAGAAGTTGTGCCCATTTCATCATCATCTGTTGGTGGCTGTGAGTGAGTGAGTGAGTGAGTGAGTGAGTGAGTGAGTGAGTGAGTGAAGGTGCTGCTTTGGCTGCTAGAAGTTGTGCCCATTTCACCATCATCTGTTGGTGGCTGTGAGTGAGTGAGTGAGTGAGTGAGTGAGTGAGTGAGTGAAGGTGCTGCTTTGGATGATAGAAGTCGTGCCCATTTCATCAACATCTGTTGGTGGCTGTGAGTGAGTGAGTGAGTGAGTGAGTGAGTGAGTGAAGGTGCTGCTTTGGATGATAGAAGTTGTGCCCATTTCATCATCATCTGTTGGTGGCTGTGAGTGAGTGAGAGAGTGAGTGAGTGAGTGAATGAGTGAAGGTGCTGCTTTGGATGATAGAAGTTGTGCCCATTTCATCATCATCTGTTGGTGGCTGTGAGTGAGTGAGTGAGTGAGTGAAGGTGCTGCTTTGGATGACAGAAGTTGTGCCCATTTCATCATCATCTGTTGGTGGCTGTGAGTGAGTGAGTGAGTGAGTGAGTGAGTGAGTGAAGGTGCTGCTTTGGCTGCTAGAAGTTGTGCCCATTTCATCATCATCTGTTGGTGGCTGTGAGTGAGTGAGTGAGTGAGTGAGTGAGTGAGTGAGTGAGTGAGTGAAGGTGCTGCTTTGGCTGCTAGAAGTTGTGCCCATTTCATCATCATCTGTTGGTGGCTGTGAGTGAGTGAGTGAGTGAGTGAGTGAGTGAGTGAGTGAGTGAAGGTACTGCTTTGGATGACAGAAGTTGTGCCCATTTCATCATCATCTGTTGGTGGCTGTGAGTGAGTGAGTGAAGGTGCTGCTTTGGATGATAGAACTTGTGCCCATTTCATCATCATCTGTTGGTGGCTGTGAGTGACTTGTGAGTGAGTGAATGAGTGAGTGAGTGAGTGAGTGAGTGAAGGTGCTGCTTTGGATGATAGACGTTGTGCCCATTTCATCATCATCTGTTGGTGGCTGTGAGTGAGTGAGTGAGTGAGTGAGTGAGTGAGTGAGTGAGTGAAAGTGCTGCTTTGGATGATAGAAGTTGTGCCCATTTCATCATCATCTGTTGGTGGCTGTGACTTGTGAGTGAGTGAGTGAGTGAGTGAGTGAAGGTGCTGCTTTGGATGATAGAAGTTGTGCCCATTTCATCATCATCTGTTGGTGGCTGTGAGTGAGTGAGCTAGTGAGTGAGTGAGTGAAGGTGCTGCTTTGGATGATGGAAGTTGTGCCCAATTCGTCATCATGTGTTGGTGGCTGTGGTGAGTGAGTGAGTGAGTGAGTGAGTGAGTGAGTGAGTGAAGGTGCTGCTTTGGATGATAGAAGTTGTGCCCATTTCATCATCATCTGTTCGTGGCTGTGAGTTGTGAGTGAGTGAGTGAGTGAGTGAGTGAGTGAGTGAGTGAAGGTACTGCTTTGGATGACAGAAGTTGTGCCCATTTCATCATCATCTGTTGGTGGCTGTGAGTGAGTGAGTGAGTGAGTGAGTGAGTGAGTGATTTAGTGCGTGAAGGTGCTCCTTTGGGTGATGGAAGTTGTGCCCATTTCATCATCATGTGTTGGTGGCTGTGAGTGAGTGAGTGAGTGAGTGAGTGAGTGAGTGAGTGAGTGAAGGTGCTGCTTTGGATGATAGAAGTTGTGCCCATTTCATCATCATCTGTTGGTGCCTGTGAGGGAGTGAGTGAGGGAGTGAGTGAGTGAAGGTGCTGCTTTGGAAGACAGAAGTTGTGCCCATTTCATCATCATCTGTTGGTGGCTGTGAGTGAGTGAGTTGTGAGTGAGTGAGTGAGTGAGTGAAGGTGCTGCTTTGGATGATAGAAGTGCCCATTTCATCATCATCTGTTGGTGGCTGTGAGTGAGTGAGTGAGTGAGTGAAGGTGCTGCTTTGGCTGCTAGAAGTTGTGCCCATTTCATCATCATCTGTTGGTGGCTGTGAGTGAGTGAGTGAGTGAGTGAGTGAGTGAGTGAGTGAGTGAGTAAAGGTGCTGCTTTGGATGATAGAACTTGTGCCCATTTCATCATCATCTGTTGGTGGCTGTGAGTGAGTGAGTGAGTGAGTGAGTGAGTGAGTGAAGGTGCTGCTTTGGATGACAGAAGTTGTGCCCATTTCATCATCATCTGTTGGTGGCTGTGAGTGAGTGAATGAGTGAGTGAGTGAGTGAAGGTACTGCTTTGGATGACAGAAGTTGTGCCCATTTCATCATCATCTGTTGGTGGCTGTGAGTGAGTGAGTGAGTGAGTGAGTGAGTGAAGGTGCTGCTTTGGATGACAGAAGTGGTGACCAATTTGTCATCATCTGTTGATGGCTGTGAGTGACTTGTGAGTGAGTGAGTGAGTGAGTGAGTGAGTGAGTGAAGGTGCTGCTTTGGATGATAGAAGTTGTGCCCATTTCATCATCATCTGTTGGTGGCTGTGAGTGAGTGAGTGAGTGAGTGAAGGTGCTGCTTTGGATGACAGAAGTTGTGCCCATTTCATCATCATCTGTTGGTGGCTGTGAGTGAGTGAGTGAGTGAGTGAGTGAGTGAAGGTGCTGCTTTGGATGACAGAAGTGGTGACCAATTTGTCATCATCTGTTGATGGCTGTGAGTGACTTGTGAGTGAGTGAGTGAGTGAGTGAGTGAAGGTGCTGCTTTGGATGATAGAAGTTGTGCCCATTTCATCATCATCTGTTGGTGGCTGTGAGTGAGTGGGTGAGTGAGTGAGTGAGTGAGTGAGTGGGTGAAGGTGCTGCTTTGGCTGCTAGAAGTTGTGCCCATTTCATCATCATCTGTTGGTGGCTGTGAGTGAGTGAGTGAGTGAGTGAGTGAGTGAGTGAAGGTGCTGCTTTGGATGATAGAAGTTGTGCCCATTTCATCATCATCTGTTGGTGGCTGTGAGTGACTTGTGAGTGAGTGAATGAGTGAGTGAGTGAGTGAGTGAAGGTGCTGCTTTGGATGATAGACGTTGTGCCCATTTCATCATCATCTGTTGGTGGCTGTGAGTGACTTGTGAGTGAGTGAGTGAATGAGTGAGTGAGTGAAGGTGCTGCTTTGGATGATAGAAGTTGTGCCCATTTCATCATCATCTGTTGGTGGCTGTGAGTGACTTGTGAGTGAGTGAGTGAGTGAGTGAGTGAAGGTGCTGCTTTGGGTGATAGAAGTTGTGCCCATTTCATCATCATCTGTTGGTGGCTGTGAGTGAGTGAGTTAGTGAGTGAGTGAGTGAAGGTGCTGCTTTGGATGATAGAAGTGCCCAATTCGTCATCATGTGTTGGTGGCTGTGAGTGACTTGTGAGTGAGTGAGTGAGTGAGTGAGTGAGTGAAGGTGCTGCTTTGGCTGCTAGAAGTTGTGCCCATTTCATCATCATCTGTTGGTGGCTGTGAGTGACTTGTGAGTGAGTTAGTGAGTGAGTGAGTGAGTGAAGGTGCTGCTTTGGATGATAGAACTTGTGCCCATTTCATCATCATCTGTTGGTGGCTCTGAGTGAGTGAGTGAGTGAGTGAGTGAGTGAGTGAGTGAAGGTGCTGCTTTGGATGATAGAAGTTGTGCCCATTTCATCATCATCTGTTGGTGGCTGTGAGTGAGTGAGTGAGTGAGTGAGTGAGTGAGTGAGTGAGTGAAGGTGCTGCTTTGGATGATAGAAGTTGTGCCCATTTCATCATCATCTGTTGGTGGCTGTGAGTGAGTGAGTGAGTGAGTGAGTGAGTGAGTGAGTGAGTGAGTGAAGGTGCTGCTTTGGATGATGGAAGTTGTGCCCATTTCATTATCATATGTTGGTGGCTGTGAGTGAGTGAGTGAGTGAGTGAAGGTGCTGCTTTGGATGATAGAAGTTGTGCCCATTTCATCATCATCTGTTGGTGGCTGTGAGTGACTTGTCAGTGAGTGAGTGAGTGAGTGAGTGAGT